>JANDKE010001340.1:0-14960 GCA_027627275.1 Coprinellus aureogranulatus
CCCCCTGTCGAATATCTCCCCTAACATCATCGTGCCACTATATATATTTACCCCCTTCCTCGTTTTGTACTCCCCCAATTACCCCTTCCCCCATTCTGTACTCTCCGCGGACTTATGTTGTACCCCTACCTGAAATTTACTCGTTGCGATACCTGCGTCCCTACAGATGCCCATTCAAAAAGACCACTAACAGTGTACGTTTGGTGTTGCGTTCTACGACAAGGTTCAATGAGGGCATGCGCTACTAAGTCGCCTAAGACCTTTGCGTGTGCCTCGAGCATCTTGCCCGATGGCTGTCATTCGGAGGGTCAAGATAGCGCACTAGACGCTGCGGTGCGTTATCGCACACGCACAATGAAAGAGATTCACGATGCTCCGTTACGCAGCGATACCGTCCCTACGAGGTTCATTTCCGTGGTGCGAGCTGAAGGAGGATCGACGGATTTGGAGACATCGGCGATTCCGGCCAATCCACAGTCATTTGGCTGTACGAGTCCATCGAACCAGTGGCTGAGTGACTGAGAATACGCATGAGAACGACTGCATGTCCTATTCCAGCTTAGACAAAAAAAATTGAGAGCAGGTGAACTTATACCGGAAGGTGTTCAAGATGGCTATTGCGGACAAGGCTGGGAACACGACTAATCCTAAGGCATAGTACAATTTGGCTTGCGGGGAAGGAGATAAGCAGGTACTCTGTACTCAAAAATGCGTAGAGTACATATGCTATTGTTTTATTCTTATCGCGCTACGCCGTATACCCTTTCGAAAGCACTTATCTATGTGCTCGGACGCAAGCAAGCCAGTTTTACAGGATGACATACGCCATCTGCGCACGGACGCACTCAGGCTGGGCCAGATGCCATCAACGAGATCGCCTTCTGCCCGATTCCTTTACTCTCATCCCAACACCCGCCTGCTGTTGCCTCGCTAGGCCTACCGCATACAGGGGGCATAGCTCAGTTGGGAGAGCAGTAGACTGAAGTTCTAAAGGTCCCGCGTTCCCTGGACACTATAAGTGGACAGGTTTATCTCATCGTACAGCCAAAAGTTTGGCGGGGGGTGACACGACTTGCCTTATATGGACGTTTCTGATCATATCATCCAATCACGATCGTATCAGTTTTTGTAAAATCAAATTCGGGGTGACAGCCATCTGCATATTTCTAGGCGGCCCCGGTAATTTGAGGGATACCGCCCCCCATACTAAACAAGGCAGCGATGACAGCATAGTGCGTGGCTTGGAGACTGGGGCACCACCTAGCGACACGCCGCCGACACCTGGCGGGTTGGTCCCGCTTCCCATATCCCTTGCGACGGCGTGGAGCCCCAGGGCGCTCCATGCATCTATAGTAAATGGCGCACTGATGAGTGGGGTGGGAGCACCATCACACAACCCAGGGCGGCGTGTCCGCCAAAATTGCGGCCCTACGAGAATATGCAGATGGCTGGAAAAGCGAGGAAGGATTGGGTATATCGGGTAGAAATACCGTAGAATCGTGCTGCCAAATTTAATTGACCCCAAATCCTCGGACTACTCGTCTTCACAAACGTTCATGATGGGCACTGGCCTACAAGTTGGATTGCAAAGACAAGGGTCTCAAGAGAATGGCAAGTCAGTGTAGACCCTTATGAGAGTTCACATACACCCTTATCTATCCTCCTTCTCAGTGTACCAGGCCAAAGTTGCTCTCAACGACGTGAGCTGTGTCAATCCAAGAACTCAGCGTTACGGTCAGCGAGACCTGGAGTGAATGTGGACTCTCCACATCCAGGCGTCTATCCTTGCTCGTCTTCTCCGAGAATATTGGAGTGTGAAATGCTTTCGAGTTTACGATGAGTCGCCTTGTAGCTCGACTTCAAGGCCCCGAGCGGCCGCCAAGCTTGCTGAGGTCCAGATCGAGTTCGGAGGGCTTGTGATTCGTGCCCTCGACTGCCATCGACACTGTTCGCGAACCGGCCTTTGGGTCTCGTCTGCGGTTTGTGCTGGGTGTTATAGCCTCATGTCGTCTTGGGAGCAGGGACAAGGGTTGAAGGAAGTGTCAGGGTATGTTGAAGTCGGCTTTTCAAGATAAGCACATTGCGCGTCGTATTCCCCACCTCTGTAGACGCTCTCCTGTCGCCTTCGCTCTTCAGCCAACGACAGATCTCCAAGGACTTCAATACCCAGGCACAAGTTGTTGAACTGTGAACGCTGTTTTACTAGGGTATCCTCCAAGGTCCCAAAGACCTGAATCGAATAGGAGAGCTCGTGGGTGCTGGTTGTTGTGCGAAAGTGAGCCCAGGGTATGGACGAGAAGACATTCGGGATGCTAGCCTAGAAGATAGCTAATCTGCAGGCTGCTGACATCGGAATCCAATTGAACGAGGAGGCGAGCGTGATGCTAACGAGGCGGCCAAATGGAATGCTGCGAATTGAAGACCAGTGTCTGATTGAAGACCAGTGTCTGGGGTAATTGCACCTTTCAGGCTTGTTCTTGAGTTGACGCCTCACCAGGCACTCGCGGGATGTTTTTCCGCGTCGGGCGTGGTCGAGAATGCGAGTCCTGCACCGACAGCCACGCGCTATATTCTCGAAAGGCGACGCAGATGAGCGCTTCGCCTGCGAAAAGTGCCATGACCTGGAGTTATGAGTATGTCGAAAAGGTAACCAGCACTAATGAGGTTGTGACGCCAGGCTTCTTGCAGGCTTCTAGTTCGCATCCCTCAGTTGGCAGTTACGGGGATGGGTATGTCAGGGTGCGCCATAGCATGAGAATACGGATACATTTACTCACCTCCTCGATAGGTGACGGCACAGGCTCGCAGGGCATAACTCGGAATGAATCCTTCAGGCTCGGGGCCACGCAGTTGTATGGTTTGGGAAATGGATATGAATGCGAAGTAGGGACGTCCTATCCGTCCGATTCCGTCGTGCTTTATATATCCTCAGTTCGCCCTTCGCTTGGTATGATGGGTAGGTAGCTGTCTGCAACTCGTGGCAATATGATTTTGGGTCTTCTATCTACTACAGTTCGATGTCCATATCAGAAGGCGGTACCGGCAGTGCTTTAGATGAAAGGGACCGGGGTACCAGGGAGTAAAATGATTGCAGGGTTTTGATCTCCACCCGAGTCTGACTGGTCAAGATATAAGGCAGCGAATCCTGCGACGAAAGGCACCAGTAGACTCTCCCGCGAGCTACACCTTTCTCTGCATTGAGCTTTGTCCAAGAAAGTGATTACAGCCATCTGCATATTTCTAGGCGGCCCCGGTAATTTGAGGGATACCGCCCCCCATACTAAACAAGGCAGCGATGACAGCATAGTGCGTGGCTTGGAGACTGGGGCACCACCTAGCGACACGCCGCCGACACCTGGCGGGTTGGTCCCGCTTCCCATATCCCTTGCGACGGCGTGGAGCCCCAGGGCGCTCCATGCATCTATAGTAAATGGCGCACTGATGAGTGGGGTGGGAGCACCATCACACAACCCAGGGCGGCGTGTCCGCCAAAATTGGGACCCGCCTAGAAATATGCAGATGGCTGTAAGTCCCAAGGACGTGGGTTCGTCCGTGTCCAGGTGTGCCCGGATGGGCCTCTATTTTCGATCCGCGGTGCCCCCATTTTTGCTCCTCCCTACCTCGTTTCCCGACACAGGGCCTCTGGAGGACAGTGGTGCCGGTGCTCAGCTGGTGCCCAGAGTACAAGAGNCCCTATTNTTGGCTCTCGATCATACCTCCGGCGACGCTGTTGCCNCTACCTGCCCAATTTTTCCACTTCGAANACCGACGCCGGTCCAAGCGTTTGGTTTNACTGAAACTTCGTGCANNGTGNGCAACNGTATAGCAAGAAAGTGTGCCGGCTGAGATCTTTGCTGNGTTATTGCNCAGGTTACTCATACACATTTTGTGCCCTCATTTCCAGAACTTTGGCGAAACCGTGGTTTTCNCTCATCCTCGCCAGGGTGCCAGTGCTTGGCTTTGCCTCGGAAAGCCTGCGCTGCAACCGTGGTCTGCACAGCGTTCGATCGTCGTTGGACTCATAGTGAGTCAGCTCACTGGACANCCGTGACATGCGCTGCCTAGCTTCTATTTGCCATACTNACAGCCCGCTAAGGACCAGGATGGGTAACGAAAGCAAACGAATCGCCCCAGCTGCGCGCTGTATAATGGGCGCTTAACTGAATAACACTGCAGAACCCAGTAGTAGGGCGCGTGAGCCCGAGGTTCGACTAGTATTGTCTCNTTTCCGTGCAATTTCCGACCTACGCTCTAGCCTCACTGGGTCCACCATTTCCCGCAGCCCAAACGCGGCTTACACGAGGCTAAAACGGGGCGGGCGCCTATTTGGTAAAAGGGCGCAGTNGCTCTCGATGGAAGTTTCCAGGAAGGATGTTTACTGGAAGCAGCTTTACGGGAACCCGTGTATACTGCANCCTGCTGCGCGACCCACTTTTAGACAANNTAAGGTGGTACTTCGCCATTCACGCCGGAGCTACCCACAGCACCGAACCTTGTACAAGCCGTCGATCGTGTCAATCAGAGGGCGCAGTTTTTTAAGTTCGAGGGTCACAAACCTTAACTCAGAAGGTGAAAGAGCTTTCTTCGATCGTATGACTTGGGAATACAGCTTACTGTATGAATGTTGCGCGCCTAACATACACTAGCACAGGATATGCTAACCGAATCGGGAGGATCATCGTCTCCCATAAGTATCAGCACGCATTTCCGCTTTTCTTCCAAGTTCCCTTCTCTCATTAACTCCAAGTTGCATACAGCCCCGCCAGCCTCAGCATGGAACCCACCGCTGCCAACACCACGACCACGACCACCAGCGCCCCAGCTGACACCTCTTCCTCCACCAGCCCACCGTAAGCAACCTCGCATACTGCCATCCTCCGCCTAACTTACTCACCCTTCTCCCTCAACCTAGCACCGAGTCCACTCAGCAACCAGCCGTCACACAAGCCATGGCCTCCCTGCTCAACGACTTCTCGAAGGACAGCATGGCCAGCGGAGTCCACAGCTTCACTGCCCGCACTGCCCCGGGCCAGCGAGGTGACAACTGCGACGATGGGTGAGCGGCCTAGTCGCCCATCCCTCGATTCCAACGCTGATGAATTCGCAGATATGAGAGTGACGACTCTGTGGATAGCCCTCCACCAAGCATGTCCGCTTCGTAAGTCCTTTCCAGACCTGAGCGTCATGAGCCTTCTGCTAATGGCGACTTTGGCTTCATTGATGCAGTATGATCGAGAGGGGGGAGGGTGTCAAGGTCAAGACAGGCACTGTCACCGACTCTGCGGGGAACCAAGTTAAGCGCCCGGTTAAATAGCCCCATGTTGACTTCTTTACTGCCGGCCTTAGGCCGCCTTGCTTTTGTTGTCGTACGCCATACCCATTCCCTCGAACATAGCCGTATGTACGATAATGAATCGCCTGACTATCATGTATTCCTCAGTCCCGGTAGCCTCCAAGAGCAGCCACGCAAACCCACATCCGAGTTCGTCATTCATAAGTCTCAGACAGCTTGATATTGGATGCTAGTACTCTCCAAACTGTACATGACCAGTCGCCTCCGCATGTGCCCTGGCGCCCTTCTCTCCCTTGAGGCCCTGTCCACATTGCTGCAATACCAGCCGGTTAAATGATTTCCCAATGATGTTGGAAACAAAGCACCCACCTCGCACCGCAAATCAAAGGTCGCCGTGTTCGTGAACGCCTTCTTCTTCCTCAAAGCGTCGGCGAGCTTCTTCACCGCGACAATGATGGAGTCTTTATCATCAGGACCAGGTTTCTGAATGCAAGTATGAATTCGCAATCCCCATGGTAAACGGAGGTAGGGGGACGCACAATAGGAAACAGAGTTTGGTGCCATTCATCCGGAGCGTCCTCCATCGGCAGCGAANGGTAACGGCGATCGTAAGTGNATCCCGCTGTCANATTACCAAGCACCTATTCTCCGGAGTCGTCCCTTCNGGTGCAAACTTGTCTATCCTGCCNGTCTCAACGTCGACGGAAGCGATTTCGGTGTTGTAGTGGCGAGAGAGGATGCTGAGCTCGATTGCACCTCCCCANGACGTGGGTTTGGATATGGTTTCNATGTACTTCTGCGGNGGCATGCCGAGGATGGGTTCGGACCATGTTTCTGGGTCAGACTTTATCGANTCGGCGACNACTGGANTGAANTGAGNNGTCCNTCGGGATTAGAGNNGGTNAANACGCACTCTTTCGGAGGGCGGGNGCCTTGGATATGGANTGCTCAAAGATNANAGCCAGGGANGAGAATAAGCAGGAGTTGTCATCTGGTACGACCTAGCGAAGGATGAGCACGAGTANGGTGTGTCTAGAGCAGAGTACGAACTCGATGAATAAGCCATCCACCATCNACCTCTACGCTCTCANTCTTCTTGCCCGACTGGCGCTTCGGACTNGGCGCNCTANGCTGCGTNGGCTGGCGTACNGCTGCAGCAATCGGGGCTGCCTGAGATGGCTGCTCCCTTGGCTTGGGTGCCGGGCGCTGGGGCGATCGTGCGGCATGCGCTGAGCTCGATTCAGCGCCTCGGGAAGAGTTAGGGGCGGTCTCTTGGACGATCAGCTGCTCCCCGCTCTTGAGATCAAGACTGGAAAGGGGGAGTTCTGGCACGAGGGTGAGCGGGCGTGGAGGGTATCCTGTCTTTACTACGTATTATTGATGTCATTGAATAGGACTTCTTTCAGTTTGTCCTGGTCTCACGTACAGGACTGGCGGGAGGGTAAGATATCTGAGGCCTTGTAGATCTCCTGTTGAAGGTCCTGGACGGTATACGAGGGGTTGTCGAGGGGAATCTGGAGGGTTGCGATGCCCGAGGGGTGGCGGAGTCGAATGGGGGCCATGATCGCGGTGGAGGAGGAGCAGAGAGATGCGCGTTCGATGGTCACGTTGGGCGATAGATGAGTCACGGGGCCCGCAGCAGCCGATGCACGCGTTGCAATCGCGTCGGGCACTCCGCAGACGTCATCCATTTTGATATTCGTCTCGAGGAGACAGGTGGCTCTCTTCGTCATAACCGTCATCCTCCACCACGGAACTAGGCTCAAAATGCGTATATAAAGGCTCGAGAAATGGCCTGAAAGACCAACAACATCTCAACCACCCACTTTAAGGTAATTGTTTACCGCTTTCACCTTGTGTCCGACACTGACTGTTAACTTCCAGCACTTTACACCAACCAACCAACTCATAATGTCTGATTTCGGTCGTCAATCCTTCACCGACAAGGCTGGCTCTGCCATGAAGGTATTGGACTTTCTCTCTTGGTTCTACC
Source organism: Coprinellus aureogranulatus (assembly GCA_027627275.1). NCBI lineage: Eukaryota > Fungi > Basidiomycota > Agaricomycetes > Agaricales > Psathyrellaceae > Coprinellus > Coprinellus aureogranulatus. The sequence continues at coordinate 7,287 of JANDKE010001340.1, forward strand.
CAGGTTCTGACAACTTCTCCAGCCCGATTCTCAGAAGGGTCTCTTCGAGCAGGCTGGCGACGCCATCAAGGGCAAGACCGACTCTGCTGCATCCACCATGCAGCCCCAGTCCGAGAAGTCCACTACCCAGAAGATGGGCGACACCTTCTCCTCCAACCAGAACCACGACGACCGCTCCATGATGGACAAGGCCAAGGATGCTATGGGCATGGGCGACAAGCACTAATTGCGTCGGACTCTTATCATACCAACCAATTGTATTACTATCATCATGGTCACCTTCGGGTTGTAATATAGCTGTACTTCGTGTGCGAGTCAAAGCAAAGCCCCTATCTTTCTCCCATCACATGATCTTACGCGTCGGTGATTGGCTCGGCGCCGCAGTCTTTCGCTTCTTGCTCACCCACCACGTCCTGGCCCACCATGCGTCCCTCTGCTTCGCCGTCCACCTCTTCACCTTCTCCCATTCAGTCACTTTCTACCTGGCAGTCCACCTCCGGCACCCGTCTCCAAGCTCTTTATTCTGACTTTTCTCGACAAAAGACGAGCAACCCAACCTCGTTCCAGGCGAACGTCGAGTGGTGGCGGAGAGCACTCGAGGAGTTCGTCGACTCCGGGTTCCAGGATGAATCCTCATCCAACACAACCAAGAGCAGACTCGTGCTGCATGCCAACGCCTCGCTCCTTGAGAAGGTGAAGGTCCCGAAAGTGGGCAAGCCGCTAGCCTTAGGCGCTGTTCTCGTGCGTTCGTTCTCACTCTTCACGGCATACCATACTCACGAACGACTCGCACCAGTAAAGTCTGACTTGCACAATGCCTCGCACTCCATCTACCCTCTCTCTGAATTCCTCTCCCTCAAATCATCCATCTACGCCACTTCCTCGCTTCCTGTCCGCGTCGCATCCTACCTCGTCGGCAAGCCCCTCTGGTGGTCACTAGAGCAGATCGGCATTAAATGTTGGGCGCCACATTGAATCCCTTGTCAACACTACGGGTCAGCTCGCTCAGGTCTACGAAGGTCGGGCGGACGGATCGATGGTGATTACAGCGCCAGGCCACTGCTTTCGCGCGATGAGGGCGCCATACAGCCCGTATCGCCACCTCCCCAGTGTCACAGAGGCGCGATTGGAACAGACATGGGGTGTATCACTGATTGGCCATTCCATCATCGACATTCTCCGCTACCCCTTCGGACCCTCCCATTGGCAACGGCACCTTAGACGCGACGTTGCAGCGGCCCCTGCGAGAGAAAACACTTGTTGCTGGATGGGTCGCTCGGCAGGACTCGGGGAAGCTGGAGTGGGGGATTGTGGGCGAGTCGTATGTTGTCGGAGACTTGTGGGGAGGACCCGGAGGGGTATTCTTGCATCTCGCCAGATATGATATTCGTGGAGGCGATCGGGTTACAAGGAACCAGGGAGATGGATGGCGAGGACGAGATGGATCGAGGGGTTGCAGGAGCAACTCATACGAGTCAGAAGGAGAGCTCTCGTCAAGAGCAGCGACGGTCCTGGCGCTGTGACAATCGGTGAGGTTGTAGGACCAGGCGAACAACGCGGGGAAGGCAGTGAGGAGCACGACAGCGACTCAAGAAGGAGACCTCTAGAGAGCCCGAGACCACAGCGAGATGCGGCGCCATTGGGGAAGAATGGGAAGAGAGTCATTGGATGTGGACATGAGCAAGGGTACATTCACCAAACTCGCCACTTACACCTGCCTTGTTGAGGATTCGGGAGCTTGGGGGCCTTGCCAGACAGGCACGAAGAGGGGTGAAGCGCCGTTGAGTTGATGGAAGAGTTGCAAGCAAGGGCAAGATGAGGGTTCAGCGTCGTGGTTCCGGGGATTGTGCCTAGATGTTGGAGAGACGGAGAACATAGTCCGATTTACACTGGAATCTGGCTCCTCCTACGAGTTGGGGGAGGGAAAGGGAAGGGATGGGTCGAGCGAGGGATGTATAAAGGGGTGCACGGCGTACTGTAGACGCGAAGACTCACCACTTCTCCATGGAAATTGAAATCTAGAGCACTTTTCAATCCATTTGTCTGTAGCCCCTATGCTGGAGGCCTTGAAGAGAGTGGGCGGGAGATCTAGAAAAAGGCGGCGTCGGGGATCAATCTGATGCCCGAATTCAGGCAGGTTGCGCAGGGGCTTCCTCTTCTTTCATCCTCCCCGCCATCTTGGTTCGAGCTCGTCACCGCAATAGCCATGCCGTTCGCCAGAAAGAGGATCGTGGATCGGGAACGCCCATTCCCTCGATCGTGAAACCGAGCGACAGATGCCTGCGTAACCGGTACGCGGCTCAATCGCCTCCATGTATACGGTACGTGTCCTAGCCTTCCGTTCCTTCGCCGTCTTCCCTTCATGGCTTGGGGATACGCACCCTTGCCCACAAGATACTCCTCGGGTCGAGGAGCGACCTCCCTCATCCCTCATCCCTCTCATTGCCTTTCGTTGGTTTTCCCTCCAACTCACCATTCTTCAACTAACGGAGCATCTGCAGGACCCGCTCTGACCTGGCGCTTGGCCTATGAAGCGTGCCATTGCATCGCTGAAGGGGCCCCGAGACACGTTCCATAGGATAGTGAGAGGACTACTGGCCTTGGTACGTACTATTTCTCTCCTCACCTTGTCCCTTTGCCTTCCTCTCTCCCCTTCCCCTCCGCACTTCCTTCTGTCAAGGATACCTTCCTCTCGGCTTCCGGAGCCGTCGTTTAAGTTGCAACTGTCCGTAATGCTCACTCCCCTTCTCCCTTCCGCAGAGCAAGACGTGGCTGTCAGGCACATCGCTCCCAGTGCCCCACACCTTCCGCAAGCAGCTGCGTCAACGCCAAGCTCTCTACCCGTACAGACCATCACTCCAAAGCTCGAGCCTCCTACCTCCTCTCCCCAACGACGATCCATACAATTGTCTGGACTCTGGAGCCACCATCCCCCTGCTTCAAGTTCCTCGCTGTATCCCTCCCACTGGCAAGCCGCACTCTTCACCGGTATAAGCGCAGACCAGTATCATCTGTCGACTCGTCCCAACCTCAGCGACTTTCTGGGACGGAAACTGGGTGCAGATGGGGCTGCCGAGCGAATGGACTCTTTGCTCTCCTCTTGGAGGATCGAGGTGTATGACCCAGGTCCCTAACGACACGAGTTGGCCCATAGGTGCGTTCACCCCATACACGGCTTCCTTATCCTTTCTGAGGATCACATTTAGTGTCTCCCTTTTCGATCAAGTGACCCTGCCAGTCCTGAGTGTCACCACCAGAGCGACGGTTCCGCTGCTTGCAGCTTTAAGCTTAGCTCGGGCGCCCAGTGACCAAATACGATCCTCCTGAATCTCTTAGCCTCCTTGGCCCCTCGGCTCTGGCGCTGAGCCTCTGGCACACCGATCTCAAGGTTCACCTTCAAGACACCGTACACGAAGCCCGGCTCCTCGGACAAGCTCAACCTCGATCCCATCGCATCTGCACAGTACATGCAAGGTCAGTTGCTGCCCGCAGAGCAATCGTCGCAACGCGCACGGTGGAACACGCGAAGGATTTGGAAATCCCTGGAGGGACGAGTGGATGGCGAAGGGCTGGAAAGAGAAGGGAACTGGTTGTTCTCGACGTGGGTGCACGGTAAGAGCGGCCGGCGATGCGCTCATCGGCGTGGTGGACAATCCCTCGGACATCTCGACCCATCCCCCTTTTGAATCGGTTCCACGGGGACTACAGGCGATAGTTACCCGCGTGGAAGGTCGAAGCGGAGAGGGATATGCCGAGTACTGGGGACGGCGATCGGGGAGGACCCGGGAGGTGAACTTGGGTTGGATAGATGCAGGAAGTTGGTGCTTGTTGCCGCACCAGGGGCAGGTGTATCGAGTGGCTGGGAGTTAGTCCATCGATGGGATGGTCGTCAACATGTCCAGCGTGACAAAGCGGCGTTCCATGGTTGTTCCATACTCGATTCCCTTGTGGCTTACACCTTGCTTACGGTATGGTAGACGGGGTTGTAGTCTATGTACGGCTCCTGCCCGCTGTGCGACCCGGTACGAATCAATGAACCTCGACTTACCATGCATAGTATTGGCGTAGGAGCTACTCTCTTCCTAGGAGGGAGCATTGGTTGAGGGGTTCACTAGGTGTAGACCGACCCGAGTCACGGTATGACATCTCGAAGGGGTTGTACACAAGCTGCAACTGACGTTCCAAGGGATTCAATACTAAATACAATGGCAACATGCTAATACTCGACGCTTCTACTCCCCAGTCTCCCCTGCTATTTGAGGCTAGTTCAGGTTGGTCCATCCTTAGGCTATTCCGAGACACCATACGAACGGAGGAGCGCAACAACAACTGAATGGCCCTGGCTGGAGGCGTCTTTGAACGCAGTGCCACCAACGCCATCTGCAGTTGAAGCACAGAGATTAAACAACCTCGTTCAATGTTACAACGACGAGGAAGGTGGACGTACTCTTGATAGACGTGTCTGCTCCACGTTCGAGCAGAAGCTTCACGCAGTCTACTTGTCCGTGGTAGCACGCAAGGTGGAGAGCTGTCCATTCCTTGTCGTCTAGAAAGTCCAAGCCGACGTTAGCCCAAAAGCACGTTCAAAGGATTTTGGGAGAGAAAGTGACACACTTTGTGCGTTTATATTCGCTCCAGCTTCCAGGAGGATCTGAGCGCACTTGTTTTGCCCGTGTTTGCATGCTTCATGAAGAGGTGTCCACCGTAGACGGTCTAGAATGGTGCAATAACCATCAGTGTCCTGGGACGACGAAGCACTGCGAGGTCACTTACCTTGGACATCTGGGTTTGCTCCGTACTTGATGAGGAGCGACACCACATCATCTCGCCCATCCCGACAGGCCTTGTGAAGGCAGGCTTCATTGTATTCGCCGCCTGGATGAACGAAGCTCAGTGCAGATCCTTCGAGTCAGTCATTCTTTGTGAGTTACCTTTCGCGTTGTGGTCTGCGCCCTTTTTCAGCATGAGCTCCAAGACGTCGATCGGTGCATCTTTGTCAAACGCTGCTCGCAGTGCCGGTTCAGAGTTCCCACCTTAAAACGGGCGGGTTGATTCAAGTAAACTTCCATATGCTTCCGCATATAAGAGGCGGGGAAAGCGTACCAGAGCGGAATTGTTGGTTGACGTTGGCCCCTGCCTCGACTATGGAGCGAACGAGGTCCCATTTCTTCTCCAGGACGGTCACTTCCAGCGCAGTCCTGCTATCTGTGCGGCGCAATCGGAGGTGTGGTAGTGTGTGTTAACTCTGTGGTGTCGTGCAATGGCCCTCAAGTAGTGCTTACCGGATGCATTCATGTTGACATCTGCACCGTGTTTCACACAGCCAGAGATGTGTTCCCAATTTCTACTTTTGATGGCCCCAGCCATAACTTGGTCAACACCCCCCTCTACGAGAAGGGAAATAAGCTGGTGCTGATCCTTGAGAGAGAGCGCTACATCGAGAGCTGTTTGGCTGTCTAATGGGCGGCGTCAAACATTTGTCAAACATCTTTGCGCGATGACAGATGATGCGGAGCAGCACTTACTGTCTCCATGAACACTAGCATCTGCACCAGCGTTCACCCAACGAGCTATCTGTTCAACATCCTTCGAGTTGACGGCCTTGATTAATGATTCATTGAGCTTCGTTTGCAATTCATGCCTCCGCCGAACGATCGACTCTCCAAGGTCGCGCAACGGCATGAACACCAGGACCATGGCAAGAATTTGGCCAAACCCCCACTCTGCTTCATTACCGCTTGCATCGTCTTGATAGTGTCGGTTTCGCCGCAAAGTGAGCTCGATATCGACAATGAAGATGATATTGATGCACAGCAAGATAAGCAAGCCAATACCGACTGGAATCACCTGCCGTAACTTCGAAATGCGGCCCTCGACCTGAGGGTTGGAGGGTTGTGTCTGCGCCTCAAGATCCTGAGGATCTGCGGAAGCGAGGAGATTGGCAGTCGATCGAAGATTTGTTACCGACCTGGAGCTGTGCTTGTTGAGTGGGTGCATTTCCATGACTTCTGCAGATGGCTCGGACAGGCGGGGTGGTTGGGTCACAGGCTCATTGGTCACGGTCGGGTGGGTAGGTGGTGTGTTGGAGGCAGGAGGAGCTGATGGTTGAGGAAGTTTACGACTGGCAAGGCAGTACACGGAGAGAAACACTCCGACAGGCAGGAGAAGGTTAAAGCCAGGGATGAGGAAGAGCGAATAGAGAATCAGAGAAAAGAGTCGGAGACCCTCCTTTGCGAAAGGCACGTAAACACCGAGGATCGCTAGTTCGGCGACCTCNAAAGCACATNTTGATCCTTCATTCTTTCCAAACGATTGTGGCATACTCCAAAGCCAGATTCCAAGGGCTGCCATCAGAGAGAGGTGCAGAGAGCCAAGCACAAGGGTTATCCGTTGGATNAGAACCTTGTACGCGTCTTTGGCGGAGACCTGACGGGAGCCTTGAAGCAATNAGATTGTAACTCCCACACTGAAAGTATTGAAGGGGAAACGTAACACACCTNTTTGTNGTTGCAGCNCTGTNATCAGNGGAGATATGTNNGACACAAGGTAAGGCTGCGNAGCAATNGGCTCACCGTCCGGTAGCTGGAGCATGGTGCGGATCCGGTNCCCNATATGGTTGAGCCACGCAGACAANGTTGGTTCAATCCTCGGTTTTGTGTCCTNCTGGCTCTTGTGTTGAACGTACAAGAGGAAGTACACGAANACGCTGGTGTTGTTCATCCAGGAAAGGCTGAGGACNATACTTGCATGGTAGTTAGCGACTCCNATAGTCAGNGCTTGGACAATGCAAGAGATGAGNATGGCGAAGGCGAGGAAGAGNTTGGTGGTNGAGNAGCCGTCNGTNGANTCCANTTCGTANTCCGTGACNTTNCCNTCCCANANNGCCCAGAGCGCCGGAATAAAGCATAGGAGATTNTGNATNTANATAGCAATGCGNACCCCGATGCCTGCNATGTCGGGATTGGAGGGTATAGNGCANNCNANTAGNCTGACGCCCTGCATGANGNTAGTGGAAGNGGGCAAGATGAGGGGCGGGGGANGGAANCGAANGAGAGATATCGATAGCGANATCGATATCGACAAGTTCTCGTGANGAGCAAGCGGTCCGCTTGCTACACGAGGATTTAATNAATCAATCNCGCCNTAAGCGCCCATNCNCTCTTTGGCCCGACTCTTCGTTCACCCAGGNTGNANTGAANGGCNNGAAACGCTTTCAGTGCACCTACATGTNACANAGCAAGNGNCAGAGAGGTACACCGCACCTGCNGTNCGCCTTCNGNGATCGCCGACGTCGTCAGATTCACCGNACGGTGCGAATGTGCTGCACGAAGAANCGNTGACTGTNNANCGAAGNAGGTCAGAGANNTTCGATTGCAGTANGCNGAAGANCCAGATACGTAGAGTTAGAGTCTATNCACNGCGAAAGGGNAGCTGGCTTCGTGGCCNACCAGCCCTCTCCTATTGNAGGGGGNANNCATGCGAGCAANGNTCTCTCNTNAANGAAACAGGAGNANATCCNGGCACCCANCCTCAGATAACGGANANAGNACANGCGGTGTAGTCAAAAAATTGAGATGGGAGAACGAAATTCAGAAAGAATTACGTTAAATAAGACCAGGTACGAACGAAAAGCAGCCACGGTAATTGAGGTCGGTTGACGAACGGCGAAAAGCG
>JANDKE010001341.1:0-14953 GCA_027627275.1 Coprinellus aureogranulatus
CACCGACACGCTCTTCAGATATATGCTGGAAGCCAGCATATACCATGACGTTGGTCATCATGCTCACATCCAGGACGTATTGCTGGCCGGCCATGAGGTTCACGTTACTTCAGGGAGGACGAGCGAGCGATTGTGCAATGGAGAAACAATGCCCGACTGTATTTATGGGGAATGATCTTCCGGGACAGCTGTCCTATACCTGGACAAGACGGACCAGATCACTCTTATCTTATATTACATGTCTAGAATGGGGTGACTCCCCCAAGACGGGTAGAAGGGTACCGCGAAAGACACTTGGGGAATCTATCCGATTTAGGTCTATTAATTGTACATGCGCAATCAGTCGTTGGAAGCGTAAAAGGAAAATATTTGTGTTTGCTAATCCCAGAAAAGGCGATGAGATTTCAAACGGCGTAAAGGGTCTGCGGGGGCATCCTGGTGGCCTACAACATACGAGACATCAATTCAACTATCCAAAGGATGGGGAGGGAGAGAATAGAAAGCAAAGTGGGTACACCCTGGGCAGGTACCATAGGTTGCTCTTCACGTACCAGGACATGGTACAGCTCTTCCTCCACTCGAGTCTCCAGCTCCTTGAACAATCTCACTGAATGATCAAGCTCCCGGTCATCGACGGCCCCACCCAAGTCCGTCACGTTGGTGGGGTGCAAGTACGCCACACCCGCAATAATAGGGACGTTCGCAAGCGATATCTAAAGATCACTCGGTCAGCGATACAGGCTAGCAGATGCAATGACCACCCATTACTTACCTTCCTCCCCATGGGGGTCTCACCCAAGGCAATGCCCGGCAACCTCTCACATTCCACGGCCTCCAATTCCACAGAGCCATCCGTGAAATATATCTTGAGGCAGTTCCGGGGGTAAGGAGGAAGAACCGGGTTTGGCTCGGGTGGGTCGCCACCCCGAGGTGCAAGGGCCCTACGCACCGTTTCCATACGTTCTCGATGTTTGATTTCAGCTCTCTGCTGACGAACGGCCTCCAATCCGAAGGCGCTCTCTCCCACGTCCGTGATGTGCGTGATTTCCACAAGAATCGGACCCTCCAAAATACCGTGGACAAAGCGATTCGGGTTGGGTCCTCGGATGATAGGAGGGCGAAGGCCAGTACCAGGCACGACGATATGCTCCAGACGAGTATTGAGAATCTTCTCCCCGACCGCATACGTGAGGTGGGCGTAATCGAAATAGGGCATTTCCGTCTCCTCGACAATACTGTCGATTGTCCTTGCCAACCAAGCCTAGCGCACCGATGAGCGACGTGCAAAGAAGGAGGAACATTGATCATGATACATGCACTTACCCTCGACAGTTGGGGACGTGGGTAGACCTCTTGGAAGTGCCCTATCAGCCTCTCCGTCAGCGTCGCTATCTCTGCAGGGTCCATAGCGTTGCGGGGTATAGTCTGCGCACTTACTGCTCCTAGAAGGTGCGCATAAATACCCAATCTGCCGTCGAGCGCCAAGTCCCAGCGGGTTCCAGCTTTCGCGCTTGGCAGCACTACGCCCCTTGCATGCGGATGTACAAGCTGTCTTGGCAAATCTATTGTCGAGCCGCGTTGGCTTCTGGAGAGCTTCTGGTAGGCGAAGAGATGTGAGAGGCATAGTAGATATCAGCTGACGTGGCTGACTGTAATCGTATAGAGCTTTCGCCAAAGAGCGTACTGCCCATCCTCCGATTCGAGTACTTCGCGCGGAAGCCAGGCTTTCATCCCAGATAAGAGGCGCCCCTGAGAACTGGATGGAGTTGAACGCTTCTGCGTCAGCTCCCTCGTACACCGGAAGAGTTTAACTTACCTGTCTCATCCAATGAAACAGATGATTGGGGCGCTTGTAATGTCTGGGGGGTCTATCCAGGGCGTCAGACGAGACAGCCATTCCCCATATCCATCCTCGAACCTGCACGAGAGCAATGGCATCAATATATCCTTCCTACGCTCTCGTCGATGGGATGGCCTGCTGCGTATCAGGCGTAGTCCCTAAAGCCGACACAAATACCCCTCCAGAAGGGCGCCGGTGCGGCTGCGCTGCTGCGGAGCTACGCCTTCAAGAAGGGCTTGCCCACAAGTCCACCTACAGGCTCTCGTCACCACGAAACCGGCGCCTAATACGGTACAAACCTTCAGGTCAAGTCACCGGAATGCTGATGGCTCACTGTTTCTTGGGTCTTCCTTGCCGACCTTCAACGAAGGACACGGGAGACGACCGCAAAAACATAGCCTGGTGAATCACCAATTGTATGAGACACTCCGCTTTCTGTCCTTTTCGTGCAGCGCCTAGACGTAGCGATATGCAGTCTACGAAACGTCAGTCGCTACGATTCGAAATGCAAGGAGACTCACTCAGGCATCGCACTCGATCACGCACAGATCGCGGTAAGTTTTCAGGTCATCGTTCGACACCACACATCCGACACAATGAACCTATCGTAGGAGTAATTGTACCCTCTGCGTCCCGTACCACTACCGCTGCTGTCTCAGTATCCGCACTCCGAGAGCTTCCCTGCACTTCCCCCAGCTTCTGCTCACTGGGAAACACTACCGTGCACACATCCACACGCCTGCTAACCATCCTCCTTCCGCGTTGGCCGTTGTAGTCGATGGCGGTGCTTCGCAGTGGTAATTTCGCCAATGCGAAGTCAGTGACGCGGTCTCCTGCATTTTCCAGGCGAGTAAACTGTCGTGAATAGCGTACGAAGCCGTGACAACCTCGTTACACCGCCCTTGCTATTCGGGACGCCCTTCCTCACGAACTGGAATCGCAGTGGAAGGTGCTTGCTGAACGAGGTGGGCGGTGGCAAGCTCCAAGACGGTGTCACGGTGTTTCCTGCCGACGGATTCGTAGACGAGTTAGACGCTTGGAGTGGGTAGGGCGTCCTCGTCATCGCCCGGGGTGAGGAAGGTAGGCTTGTTCTTGTGGTTGGATGTCGGTGTTGACGGGGAGGAGACCCTGCACTTCGGCGTTTGCTGGGCGATGCCAGGCTTGTGGTCAACGCGGCGCTGCGTTGCTGCTCAACGTCGTCGTCGTCGTTAATAATAAAAAGGAGCAAAACGCATATAATCCCGAAGTTACGACCGTGTATCCACCTGATCCCCCTCCGTTGCAGGCTGCGCCGCCGTAGCGGCCCTGTCTAGCAAGCTCCATACACCCCCGTGAACCAATCCATTTGAAGGGTACTCTCTGCATACCAACCTATGCACTTCCATCCTGAACAATCATCTACGGGCTAAATAACAATGGTAAGCACTTCGAGATGTTGACCGTGGCTCAAGAAGAACTGACGCTAAACTTTCGCATCTTCCGAGGAGGTAACGTCGCGTTGCCGACGATGTTCGGCTCGTGACCCTTGCTTAGCCGCCGATTTGGCGTTCGATGGGGGCGCTAGCACAACGAGAACGGAGGTAAGTACAAGATTATAAATGCCACAGCACAGAAACTCACTGACCCTCAGCTCCTCATGGCCTTCCCAAGCTGCAACAACCTTAACAGCATCCTACTGCCATCCTTCGAACCCGAGGATCTATCCCTTCCTCTCGACAGAGGGCTTAGTTGAAAGGGGAGGCTGGGAAGCCCTGGGATGCGCTCATCCATGCATTCCCTCATTTCTGCACTCCCTTGCTCTCTAAGGGCAAGCTCGCGTCCGCTGTGACAGCATCCTTCCGCTCTCCTTCCCATTTCCCTGCGCCTCCTGTCGACCATCCCAACTCCCCTGCCTACATGTCTTCCGCTGCCGAAGCGACCCCGTTCCGATGCGTAATCGCTGGCTCCAGGTCGGCAATTTCGGCGTGACGTCGTGGGGGGGCTGAACGAAACCTAGTTTTGAGTGTCGTACGCGAGTTTGGGTCGATTGGGAATAGGAGATCCGAGAGGTAAGACGACAAGGGGCAGGATCGGGATGGGGTGAAAGGGCGGTTCTTCGTCGCAGCTCGCTTGGGCGTCGTTTCCCCACGTCCGATCACGGGGGCCGGTGTTCAGCAATGGACCATGCTGGCTTCGATGTCTTCCACCACCACCAACAGCACCACCTGGATCCTTTTGTCCAACGCCTTGGCACTCTCTCCATCGGCTATCGACCCCTCTCATCAAGCCTACCCTTCAGCTTCTCTCCTCGACTAACTTGCCTATAACACGCCAATCCACTGGCCCGATGAGAAGAGGTGGCAAAACCGTGTTGAAACCGCGTCGAAATCCCGCTGGGTGTTTCTCGAGGCTTGGTGATGGGCAGCAAACGCGTGCTGAGGCCCGAGGGGTTTGACAGTCAACTCAAGGATTGAGGGTGTGGAGCACCGAAATGGCCGCAGTCCAGTGTCACGACAGTCACGGTCGCGTGCGGCCCGCGGGGGAAACAATCACGGCAAATGCCAGCCGAACCCACTTCACCCGTTGAACAACAGAGCACAACCCTATGACACTCGAATTCACGGTCGAACCCACTAGGGGAATAAAGACAGACCAGTGAATGCAATTAAAAGACGCTATCCTTGTCCTCGCGTCGGAGGAGGGATCTTGGTACACGTGCTTATCAAGCCATCGTGCATTGACATCCTTGGCCGCCAAAGCTGGCGAAGGCGTGTTTCACTATAGCGCCGTTGGCGATCGTTGGCGGGACCAACGCCGAACACGGACTCCTGTCAATTAGGAAGGGACAAAGGGGGCGCAGATCCAAGCAGATCCGTTTGCATTGCATCCCAGAAAAGGATCCAGTTTTCTGGTACCTCATCAGTTTTGGGACGGTGATACCAACGCGTGTGACGATCAGGCTGCAGGTCGAACGGTACCTTTAGTACTCCTCCAGTCCTCGAAAAGGAATCGCATTTTCGGAGGCAAACTGGTTGCTGAGGTCACATCCGAAAACGGACGGGAACGAGGCAAGGATCAGGCGCAGGTCGGACGTACCTTTAGCACTTCAGCGCTCAGCTCTAGTCCTCGAAAAGGAAGCGTTTTTTCGGAGGCAAACTGGCTGCTGAGATCACATCCGAAAACGGACAAGGAGCACCTTTAGCACCCCAGTCTCCAGTCCCCGAAAAGGAAGAGGTTTTTCGGAGGCAAACTGGCTGCTGTGTGGTATGCGCCACTAGCACCATGGCACCGAAAAGGGATGTAGAGCACCTATCAACAGTCAGCTCCAGGATCGACAGTGGGTTTGGACGAGAAATGGACGTGCGGGGAAGCATTCATTATTCAATTCAACACTAATTATCTGGGTGTCTGTCCAGTCAACGACGTCAGACTTATTGTTGAGAACGCGGGCGCCCACTTCCAAGCTCAAAGCCCCAGAGGTTTGCCCATGACTACGCCTCTAACCCTGACACTCGTGTAACGCACGTTGAACACCAATTCTACCGCATGTCGTGCAACGCCGGAGTAGCTCAGATAGTTCTGCCAGGGCTACGCCCGAATTTGCTTGACAAGACAAGGCGGCCCCCACAATGTCAAACTGTTCACCGCTCAGAACCCAGGCGGCAGCCTTGCAGTCATGGTAGCGTCGCCGCTCCACGAAGCAGAGTTTGTGGCACCGAGCGCAACGGCGCCAAAGCTGGACGAATTGGGCCCGTGTGACCCCCGCACCCCACAGTTGACCTAATTCGAATAGGACGTCCAAATTCGAGGGCCCTTGGACGGTGGGATCGAAGCGGGCAAACACACAGGTGGCCATATAGTCAAAGTCCAGCGGAACGGAATCTACTATTATCCAGGGCTTAGTGATAGGTCCCGACAGGAGCAAGGAACTTACAGTCCGAGCTGGTGGACACTGGTCCCGTCCGAATTCCCACTTTGCGTCTGGAACTTGGATTCGGATAGAGATGGAGAGGAATGGGAGCTGGACTCGCACGTCGGAGTGCACGCTTCGAAGATGCATCATCCGGGCCACAGCCTACACTACGAGTGGAGGTGTACGCTCGAGCTTGCGGCTCTGTGAGAATGTCCGAATTCTTGGACGGGCTAACAGCGATGGTGGGTAGGTAGTTGGTCTGTTCTTCGCGTGGAAGCAACCCCCTGGAAGAGCGAAAGTTTCCAGAAGAAGGCCTGGGAGCAAAAAAGAGTAAAGGGAGCATTAAGGGCAAGCCGCCAGAAGCCTGTGGGAGCGGGGAAAGAAAAGACTGCAAACCCGAGACGTTTTGCTGCCAGTGGGGAAACATTATATATTGCATCAATCAGCACATTGCCCGTGTGGCTCCTACCTTGTTGAAACCTGTACTCAGCGTGCCCAGGATGGAGAGAACCATGAATGCCAAGTCGAGGAGCGAGTGATAGCCAAACGGGAAGGATGAATTTCACCTCGAACTTCGCAGTAAGATCTGGGCCTACAGAGGGTATCAACCTAAAACTACCGTAGTATTTGCTGGCCAAAGCGCGCTATCAGGTGCTACCATAAGGTGACAAGAGGTGCAGCACTACCGCTGGCCATTGAAGATGTCTAGCAGAGCGAATCACGTAGGGTGCCAAGGGCATACCGACGTCGAAAAAGAATGGAGCCGGGTCGATTGTGGAAGGTCTCCTAAAGCCCAGAATAAGCACGACGTGACCTCGTTGGCAACTGGGATAGAATCACCCGGGACTACTCGCCTGAGGAGGAACGCATTTAGGGATTCAATTTATCCTGACCAGCAGATACAGACTCACCGCGCCATTTGATTACAAGACGCTGCTTGTATGGCCGGTAGCCGTCCCACGCTTAGTGCCTTGGACAGACGAGCTCGGATGGCTTTCACTCTAATATGGTTACCCTCTGTGGTTGAGGTAAGGAAGCGTGACAGCCTCCCCTCAGGCAACCGGGAGACGACCGCTCGAAGGCACGCGATTTCAAAATCCAGGAGATGTCGTGGGGTCATGCTGAAGGGGAGGTGCCAGTGGTAGCATACGTGGGCCACGAGCGAGACGGGAGCGGGGGAGTGTACCACTGGGAACGAGGCAGGGTCAGTGCGTTCTCGAAGGACCACACATAGCGACGACGTACCTGCTATAAAATAGTGCTCGCCGCTGCAAAGCACTACTAGCAATGTCCTCGACCACCCAAGATTTGAGACTGCTTGCATGGTGGTCGCGGGACAGAGGGCATGGGCACTCGCCCAGATGGCCCCACATCAAGGGTGCACCACGATACTTAAGCGCGCCACCACATAGCATAGGAAGTACGTCGGGCCTAAGCTTCGCCCATGATTCTCCTTCGTTAGCACGAGAAGACAAGGGTTACCCCGAAGTTGCTCAGAACGGCTTTGAGTTCTGTGACTTCTTGGTCATACCTCAGAGAACGCAGGGTAGAAATCGGCAGGCGAAAGTGATATATTCTTAGAAAAACGCAGTATCAAGGTTTTCGGGATCGGAATCTGGCTCTGGGACGTCAGAAATCATGCCCTCAAGCTCGTCGTCGAGCGACTCATCATCGGAAGGGCGTGTTGACAAGGGCAGGGCATCGTATGCGGGATCGTCTGAATCTGTTGATAGGTCGTCAGCCATGTCCGTATCTGTGCCCACTTGTGTCCGCGGGACTTCTGGTTCCCATTCCATTGGGGAGACTTCATGAGGAACTGAGGCAGTTGGCCGAGCGTCGTTATGCCCAGGACTCAAGCCTGGATGGAACCGCATGACCATGTCCCGGTCAGCAAATCTAAATGAAAAATCAATAATAACCCAAAAACATGGAAATCGAGAACACTGACCTGTTGACCAGATACTCCTTCCAGTCGGAGCGATCTTGCGCACACGTTGAGAACAACCGCGCGTGTCTCCCGACGTTTTCGCTCTTCTCATCGTGAATGGGACCGGAAGCGAACCTGGGGACGATGTGGGCGGCTCGCAGGATTACTGTGGGATCCAGGAAGTCGCAAGCCCCGAGTGAACCTGCCCGAGCCAGGGAAACGACGTCGTGGCGCCTCGCGGACCAGGGATAGCTCCTCCCTTTAGGGACAAACCACCTCACCCACAGAAAGTCTATCCTCCGTCTGGCAGTATCCAAGGCGCCTGGTCCCGTATAGATGACGTTGGCGTGAAAAACTCCGAGGATACGGCCGTAACGGTAAAGATCCCGGTCGTCACCGCTGGACGACCCTACACGTGGTTCTGTTGGGTCGAGTAGACACATGAAGTCCCTCCTCGAGGTTGATGCGTTGAAGGTATCGTGGTCGGCTCGGCAGTCGTAGGATGAATAGCGAATCTTGAAGAGGCTATGGCGATATATGCGGTCGGAATGAAAGTGTATGTCACGCAAGTCCTGGGTCGTGAGGGATCGCGACAAAGCCAGCAGCGTCGGTACATTGTGCCCATATAAGTCCAGGTCCATCCTCGCTTCTTGAAGCAGTTGGTTGATTATGCGAGGGAAAATATGGCTTTTTAAGTTCGGCAGAAAGCCCTAATTCACATCCCGTTAGTGAAGAGATTAACCACAGACTTCAAGAAGCTCACTTTCACAGCCCAGTCGTCTGCGTGAACTCGAATGAAGTGTGACAAATTCACAGGGTGATTTTGAGACTTCCCGATGAAATACCATCGACTTCCCGGCTCGCGATGCACATAGTCCGCCGGGCCCGTCAGTTCCTCATCAGAGGGATCAATTTGCCTTCTTAGCTTCTTCAGTCTGGCCTGGCGTGCTTGAAGGCGAGTTAGTTGCCGATGGATATCTTTCTTGTTCGTTTTCTTGTAACGAGCTTTCGAAACGCGATGAAAGCTCTCCGACTATTGCGAGTGTAAACTCGATGAACGAGGGGAAGGTTGCGTGAGGCCAGACATACCAACTGGGTGGAATAGGAATCCGTGGTGCCAAATCTACGGATGCAGGGGACGACGTCGCCGAGAGCGTGGAATTTCGGTGTGTTTATATTCCATGTGCGTGGCTGGTGCCCTGTCAAGGACAATGCTATTTGTCAACCCGTAACCGTGGAGGACGCTGCGACGTTGAAACTCACCCTCTTGTTCTGCCATATCGTGGGTATTCCCCAGCTCGATCTCTGTAGATGTATATGTCAGAGGGGCACCTGAGCCGATGTATGGATCCATTTCACCTGAAGGGTACGACCCGACTAATGAGTCCTCAGTGTTCTTCCCTTGCCGCGGCTTGCTACCTTTCTTTCCATGCGTGGCTAGCAGGTGCAGGCCCTTGATGAGGAATAAATGCAAGCACGATCAGGTGAACTTACGGGTAGCCCCGCTGCCCTCGGCGGGCGTCAAGACACTTCCCTCTGTTGCCGCTCCTGCGCGGCCATCAGTAACAGAGATGGAACATGGAACGGTTGCAACAAACTCACTCACCGACAACAGAACCAGGAGGCACGTCCTTCTGGGAAGTTGGCCTCTTACTCTTCGATTTCCGGGCTTGCGAACGCTTCCGGGCTTCGAATTCTCTTTTGAGCTCCTGCGTTTCGAATTCAGCACAAGTCAACTGGACAAACGTTCTCGCCTCTTCGCCTAGGAACGTCGTCCATTGATCCAAAATCTCCAAAGAGAAGTCGCTATGCATCCAACATTTCGCTAGGCCATGCCAATGGCCTAGAGTGTAAAGTAGGTTCTGAACTCGCTGATCGTGGTCTCCCGGGAACAGGCCTTCAAAAACCGGGACAGCGCACTACGAGAGCAGTCGCACGTGAGGTTGGTGTGAGGAAAGCATGTCACTCACCCGAAGGAGGTCCTCGTAGTTTCTAGCCGCCATCTGCTTCAGCAAGGATACCCTACTTGGGAACCGGCGGATAGTGTCGCGGCCGAAAGTGGGCACCTGTCGGTATCTGCAAAGGGAAGTTCAGAGGACAGCGTCTACGGAGGAGGCCCATCCGTCTCACCGACGGTCTAAAACGTGAATCAAAGCCGGGTCTGCCACTTCAAGGATGCGCAGTAGATGTATAAATAGACTCTTCCACACTCCAATTTCAACCTCGTGTAAGATGTCCACCACCGCCATATCATACACGTTGAAGCCGTCAGCAAGTAAGAGCTCAGAGAAAGCGTTCTTAATCAGCGATCGGTCAGCGAATGGGCCATTGGTAAGGTAGCGGGCTCACGTGGGTTGGAACGAGGGAACTGGGCTTGAGGATTTTCTCCACTGGCTTTGAATTCACTGCAAGGTGCTTTCGACGATATATGAGATCCCGAGCTTCTTTGATTTTAGACTGTCGACTCTGATCGTCCAAACGGCGACCAGTATTTCGGATGTGACGATCGTCCGGCTGTCCCAACAGTGGTGTATCATCCAAAGAAACCAAACATTTGCAGCACGGCTTCTGGCCTAGGGTTCTAATGCTGACTATGACGGTGCTGTAGGAAACCAGAATCAGCTACCTCCCACCGGGACGTGAAAAAGTGTTTACTTGCCGTTCTGGATAGTCGGCGCTGTAGGTCATAATGCGAGGGTAGAACCGTCGGCGGACGCCGTCGGAGCAATCTACCACGAGACCATGGCGATAAGCGTGCAGAAACTCGTCATCCAGGAGCAGTCTCCATTGCTCGTGGAACAGCTCTCGGTGAACGTGAGTAGCCAAAGTGGCAGTGACTCTCTTCTTCCCGGAAAGGCTGACATACCAGTCGGCGAACGAGTCAGGGAGCTGGTGGGCCTCGAATCAGTGTGGATACGAGTGATAGTTCAACGGGGGCTCACGTTCTGAAAGTAAGCAATTTCTTCGAACAAACCCAGAGATACCTTTGACCGGCGGTATTTTGACTCATTTCCGTATAACATATAAAGAGGCCACAATTTCGCTCCCCCAAACGAAGCGAGCATCGTTTGGTCCGACGCGAACATCAGACCTACAACGTATCGGGGCAATCCATCCTCACTGGGTTCAGGGGGAAGGGACTGCGAACGAGAGACTCAGCAACCAGCGGATCAATTGCGTATGGGATGAAGCTCACCTGAATCTCCCGGTACGCATCCAAGAATGCTTGCGATTGATACAGCTCTCCATATATTGAACTCTCGGACGACCGCCCAGGCGGCTGCCATCGAAGTTCGTGAGGTACAAAGTGAAAATGCTCCGATTTCCCGGTGTCTTGCAGCTTTGCTCGGATGACGGAAATCAGAGGTCGAAATCGGAAGCCTTCAACTGTAAAAGGGTGGGAGCCAGGCGTCGGGCAATTGCTATTGAAGGGAACGTCAATGGTTACCGGCGTTGTTTTCCAAGAACTGCCATCTTCCACCCATGTATTCTCCGAGTCTTCGAACTCGGAAGAACTCAAAGAAAGGTTGATGTTCTTCCAGTTGGTGGAGAGGAGATCCTGAGGGTAAAAACTTTCGCAGGTGATGATTTCAACAAGCTGTTGCAGGCTCTGTCGACTCTTGGGTCTGTCCTCCCAGAACCATTGCCCTAATAAGTAGGAGCTCAGGTTAGGGAATGGGTGGTAACAGCTCTGATGAGCTCGCTGAACAGTCAGGCTACCCGAGCTACGGCCCTTCTGTCCTTCTTCCGTGTCGTCATTATCGATGATATCGCGGGGGGATATTGCATCTTCTGGGTTGTGCGGACGAGGCTCCAGTGTCCAATAGCGCTTCCAGAGGCCAAATTCATTTTTCTTCGTGTTTCTCCAAGCATCGTTGTCCAGAATGGATCGTCTCGCCCGTTCATCAGACGTAGAGCTGCTCTCCGCACTACCTAGAGGCGTAGACGGTGTTTCCATATCAGTCGGCAGCACCAAAGAGGATCTGGGAGGGGAATCGGGTACGAAATGAAACGGCATGGTCGAGGTTGCCTCGAAGTCGGACCCATATCGCACCACCGGCTTGATGACTCGAAAACCTCTTCCCTCTGGTCCAGGCGGGGGCTGAGAGAGAAGAAGAACTTGTTCAGTGCGCATTGTATGGACGAAGAAGTAGCGTGGCTCACGCTTTCTTCCCTGGGTGCTGGCTGAAGCCTTGACGGACCCGCTACTGGGCGAGAGATATCGTGATCGACATCCAAATCTTTCTGATGATACCAGGAGGCAATGGCCTCTTTCCCCTTCTTAGGTTTCGCTGTTTTGGTAGCCCAACGCGCTCGGGCACTTTCAAGGCTCGAGCCCACACCTCTCTTATACGAAGCGCATCCGTGTATATGGTGGGTATAGCTGTTCGGTTGATAGAATCGCTTTCCGCAGACACACTTTTGTGACCATTCTTGACTTGCGGATTCATCCATGTGCGCGAGTTCGCTGGGTAGTGTCGTAGAGCCGGAGAAGGATGGGGAAGATTTGAGAAGCGAAATACGAACCGAAAGGATGAACCTCACCTGGAGCGCAATAGCCCGAAAGGCCAACGAGATAATTCCGCACTTAGCTCCTTCTGAGTCCTTCGTTGGGAGCCGGTAGAACCGAAAGAAATGTCTCGAAGCATCGTATAGTACTTCTCCCAGCCCTCCCAGTCCAGCCACAGTCGATTCTGGGGAAGTTACTCCTATCACAATGGCCAACGTTCGATGGGAGGTGCTTGGAGACGCATTTTGATCCTATTCATGCTTGCCTGGCCAGACATTCGGGGCGAAGCTGACAAGACAGTTTCAAAAGCATACAGCACTGTCAAGTCGTGTCGAGAATCCGACGGATAGTAAGGCAGAGCCTGAGGCTTGAGTAGCTGTGAAGATGTGACAGTTGCGCACTCCATCATCTTGGCAAAGTTTGACACGCCCATGTGCCCGTCACCGTGGTCAAGTGCACAGGCTTCGGAGGCGAGCCTCAAGGCCTAGGGATGGGGAAAGGCGGTCGACCACCAGGTGTCCTGAGTGGGGCAAAAACTTGCCACAGATAACTGAGGTATATACGTCAAAAAGTATGTATGAGCGCGACCGTGAGATTGAGAAGGTATAGGAAGGGAATCGTCGCGAGTAATTTATTTCAACCAAGCGCTTTGAGGACGAACTATCAATCGAACATTGCCCCAGGGTAGCCAGCGGTCGTCATTGGCCCTTTCCACCTACACTATGCGGCCTAGCCACCATCAATCCCACTCCGCGGTCCAAGCCGCACCGCATCCGACAAGTCGTCGAACATTGGCTTGCTTCCAGACGTCGACGACGATGTTGGTGATATTGGTGATGATGACGAGGGTCAGAAGCCTCCGAAGTGTTCGCCTCGTTTGTTGGGAAACGAAGGGAAGAACTCAGGAGTATCGACCTCCGTATCCTCCTCCCCTTCCACGTTCAATAGATCGAAAACTTCCTCAAACATGGACGCAGGCGGTTTTTCATCTCGAGCGGGGGTACTACAGTTGGCAAAGCCAGCAAGATCATTGCTTCCATCTGCGCCAGTATTCCACCTTCGTCCACTTCGGCGGTAATGGATCATTCGCAGAATTGGTACTGGGAGCATTGTCTTCATCTCTCTGCCTCTTGGTGCTAATATGTACTAACGTGGACGTAGAAGTGCCAGCTTCAGGAGACAGTTACGATTGAGGCGTCTGTACGGCAGCGGACGGAGAAGGTGAGACCTCAAGCCGGCCTCCGCTTTGTTGCCGTGATATAGGCTTGGGTTTTGGCTTAGTCTTGGGTTATTTAGGGGCTTGGGCAGACGAAGAGACAATTGCACTCGACGTTGGAGCATTCGGCGGGGTTGGATGCGCTGGAACGGGGGAAGGGCTGACCCCGGCTGCTTCGGTTGGCGGTGAGGAGGAGGCGGCTTGAGGGACATTGGTGGGCGCAGTGGTTGAGCAGAAAGATTGGGCGCCTATCGGAGGCCAGCCAGGCTGTTCCGGTGGTACAGTGATTAAGGGATTTGACACCTACACCCATTATCTCATCTATCTTCGCTCTTGGTCATCGTGCACAGGCCGCTTGGGGAGGGGTTTCAACAAGTACTAGGTATGGAGCGCGGCGCCAAGAGGCCACTACTTTTGGACAACCGCCATTCAGGCCGGTGAACGACTCTCGGGGATGCCGAACCGGGTAAAGGCCGGCGCTCGGTGGCCGACAATCAGCTTTGATTATCGCTATCGACGATCTGTTAGTTACGCGAGGCTCTCCAGAGCATATTTCCATAAGAACCTATAATTTTACTCCTACACTACGCTCTCTGAAGCCTCGACATGGGACCAGGACGGAAGAAACAAGCAAAAGTGAACGCCGCCGCCAAGGGTATGCCGGTCTTCTAAAAACAAACCTAGGGTCGGAAATCCGCAAATGCTACTTTTCAATCGGACCAACCAACCACCCAATAGGGGTATTGCCAAATTTGGTAACTATGACATCACTATCGCTGCCTCTTCCTACCACGACCGCCGTTCTCCTCACATGTGCTACATACCCAGCCTTGTAGCGGGCGCTCAAGGCCAGCTTTTATGCATTCTAAGTGATACTGTAGGTTGGAGTTCAGTTATGTAGTCGATATGATATGAGAAACAATTTACATACCCATCTCGTCACACATTTCTTCCGACCGCACGCCTGGTATTCGGGCGAGGGTCGTACTTTTCTGCAAACCACGGCGACTTTTTGTGGTGATCGAACATCAACTGAAGCTACGCGTCGCAAGTCGGCGCACCGGAAAAGGAGAAGGTTCAGCAACGTGTATACGGGGTACAAAGACGTGTACATGCAAAGGGAGAAGGGACGCGATGCTGACCTGGTTGGCTGCGAATTCCTTCTTGTACTTTTCCCAGCGGGCTTTGATGCCATTTCGAGGCTTGCTCCCGTCGTTGGCCTCTTGCTCGGCGGCTTTGTCAGCGGAGTCTTCCTCGGTGGCCTGTTGAGGGTAGAAGTAGCGGAACCACTCGGCGTACTGCTTGAGCGAGGCCGGATAGTCAAAGGTATGCGGGTCGGGTGGTGGGCGTCGCGAAGGGGGATATGGAGGGGGTACGTGGCCCTGCGCGGGGGAGAGAAACCGCCGTAGCCGCGGGAGTGCGTGTCTGGACAAAGTTCATGAGCAGCGCGCGCGTTGGAACGGAGAAAACGGGCAAACCATAGTCGTCGTTGTGACGCGGGCGCGGTTCGTAGCGGTCGCGCTCGTACGGAGACAGCGAGCGACGGCGCTTTCTGCCTGGAAAGAACA
>JANDKE010001342.1:0-14756 GCA_027627275.1 Coprinellus aureogranulatus
CGGGCGCCTCGGCCTTTTCATTGGTAGTGCTCATAAATTACCGCGGGCGGCAGTCGAGGTATAGTTGAAGTTTATGGGGAGAGGAAAGGGACGAACGGGAAGGAAGAGAAGCAAGCCGCCTGGGCCGCTGGTGCATGAAGATATAGACTGACAGCCAGCCATACCGCTGGCCCACTTGGCTGTTGTCGATTTTGTTCGTGCCCTGGCTCCTCGTCCCCTTTGAAACGGTATGACGCTTGTTCACTTGTTCCGGCGCGGGCATTAACCATCGCCGACTGACTAGTGAGAGGGGTAAGTAGCCCCGAAAGGACAATTTCCAGCCCTTGAAGGACGCGAACGAAGAGGAACTTGAAGGTCAAGCCTCAGCAACATCGAGGGAAGGGACAAGCTCGGCTTAGAGCGCTTGCGCTCTTACATCAATCCATCAATTTGAATGTTGCTCAACTCGAGGTAACAAGATGAAGCCATGTGAAGTGTATGAACTCTTGAAGCTCGAAGATAAATCGATAGAGTACATGTACAGTACAAGATGACAGATGGGGTACTTGAATGACGATTGGTCAAGAGCATGGATCCGGTGGAGAACCCCGCTGAACGCGGGCAGTATCATCGGAAAGAAGATGATTCGGGTTGATTTGAAGGGCAACGCTACGGAACTTCATCCGCGAGGATAAAGCTAACTTCGGCTTCCTCCTCTTCATCGTCGGAGAAGAGCGAGTCTTGCGTTACGTTCTCGCTCCCAGAGGAGGCCGTAGTTGTGCTCAGCCGCGCACCGTGACTGAGAAGTGCGCTAATCTCAGCATCTAGATCTTCTTCATGTTCCTCTTCTAGTTCCGGTGAAGCCATTGAATGTCTTGGAGGGAGAAGATAATCAGGGAAGAAAAGCATGACGAAACGAGGTCTGGCGTACCTCGATTTCTTGGATTTGGGGAACGAGTCTTCATCTTGGGAGTCTGTTATAACGGCGAAGCTGCGCCTTTTTACAACGTTAGAGACGGACAATTATATCAGCCCCAAACACACCTCTTCCGGCTCCGAGTCAAAGGGCCATCGTAAGGCCCACCTTGAGCGTCCAACATGGAATCTTCTTCAGCGAACACGTCGTCAACGAAGTCAAACAAAGCCTTGTGTTCCTCCATCTTCCTAAACGCGTTCTCGTCCAAGCTGTCAAGTCGATACTTCTTCGACAGAGCGGTCTCAAACTCCTTCAATGATTTTTCTGAAGTTTTGTCGTTAGGTCCACGATACTTGCCGAAGCGGGAGTGATCAGCTAAGCATCGGGCTGGGCACAAGATTGGTGGAAACTTACTCTTCTCAAGCAATCGGTGAGGAGCTTGAGATCAACTGCCCTCACCTCGTTCGAGGCAGTCGGGAGGTGGAGTCGCGGTAGAAGCTTATAAAGTTCTCTCCTATCATCGTCTAACGAGCATGTCAATCGAGAAGTCCACAAGGATGGAGAAGTATGTACTCCTCAATCTGTGCTCCTTTTCGAAAAGCATTTTGAGGATATCGTAGGCGAGGTCGAGCTGCAGAGACCAATTGACCTCTCTGACATTTACTCCCCTTTGTCTTCTACAGAATGGTGAGACTGCGCTGCCCGAATGAGTGAGTGACAAGACGTACAGCGATTTTTCCAGTCTCGAAGGATCTGTCCTCTCCCGGAAGTACTCGCATAGCGTCCCCGGGCCAACTACTTTGCCCTTCTTCCCATATCGCTTGCGGACGATACCTACTTCATTGAACGCTCCTGAAAAGAGCTTGTAGCGAATGAGTTCTGGGCTTGATAATGCTGATGGCAGCCCTGGTGCTCACCCGTTGAAGCAGTCGTTGAGTGCGGACTGATTGACATCCGCAACGGTCGAAGAACAGACTGAGAGCTTGCCTGAGCTCCGGTAAGTCTTCATGAGCAGGGTCTGCCCAAACCTTGAATAGCTTCAGAACAATGGTGTCTTCCAGTTCCGGGTTGCCAACCAAGTTCTTGAGTATCATTTTGATGAAGCCATGGCAAAGTACGAAGAGGATGGCTGGGTCGGTTCTGCCCTCCACTTGGTTCGTCAAGGTTCGTGTGACGAAGGTCCACTTGCAACAGGAATGAGTATATACGTATTCCATTGCCCGCAACACCATTGATACGGACCTGTAACGGCACTTCAGAGTTGGTGAATAGCTGTGGACCATGAACCGAAAGTAGGTCGAACATAGACTGGTAAAGGAGTGCTTTCGTCCCCGTAGAAATAATGTCGCCTTCTTGCTCCAGCCTAATCCAATTTTGGTAGAAAGCTCTAGGAGCGATGTCCTGAGAAGGGTAATGCGATCATGGTGTTATAGCGCGAGGCTGAGCGAATAGAGTAAAGCACCTGCCTTTTTTATCACAGCAAACAGAGTCTGGCACGCAAGGGCGTCCTTCCTGAGGCTCTCAGGTCGTTTAATCCCGGTATTCGGCTGAACAAGCCATCTGAAGAGATAATCTAGAGCCTGCTCGAACTCCCTGCAAACCTGTGAGGAGAAAGAAGGTCAGCAAGCGTATTAGCTATGGGCTCTCGGTATCCAGGATGCCCCACCTTGTTAATGTTTTCGAGCATGTGAATACACATCCTCAAGCACCATCCATGAACTCTATCCAGAAGGGCTTCGTCTCCAGGAGTCTGAGATGCTTCGTGCAGAAGTGCTCTCACAACCGCTGCAATCGCCAAGACGACATCTGTGCCACCCTTATCCGATTCCGCGGCGAAGAGGGTATCAATACAGAATGGTAAAATCTCGCCAGGTAAGCGGTGCTCCCTCAGGACATCTATCGTAGGATTAGAAAAAGCTTCCTCGAAGACTCCGTAAGCGCGCACCGTTGACGACAAGAACCATTTGCTCTCGCCCGTACTGACTATCCTGATAATCCAATTTAACAGCAATGTTCAGGAGTTCCCTCAAACTCATTTCTTCTCGGTGGCTGTCATCCCGGCCTGCAGAGCTATCGCCATCCACGGAATACGCATCCACTAGCATCTGGAGACGGGACTTGATACCATCCGCAAGATTTGCAGGGTTTGGTAGAGTGTCGTTCACCCATTCTTCGTCGGTGTTTCCCAAGAAATCGAAAAGGACTCTTGAAAAAATAGCCTCTTCAAATTCTATGCACCCCCAGTCGCGACCTGTGCAAGGTCAATCCAATTTGTTAGGTAGTTGGACGGCATTGTATCTCACTCTCGAAGGTGATATGTTGCAATTCATCGCGACGTGCTCCCAAAATCCTTTCAATCAAGATTTCTACAACTCGAGTTGGTAAGGAGTCGCGCTTGTGCACATCGAACATCCTGAGGAGTGCGACGACGCCATCCTCCACCGATGATGAAGAGCCAGCGGCGCGGTGACCGTGTGCTTGTTCTGCCGCTGTGATCCAACTGTTGACCAACGACAAAGCCGCTTGCCTCACCACATCTTCCCTGTCCGTTAGCCCATTCTTGATCAGTATTTCCACTGTGCCGAGCGGCAACCTCGAAGGGTGGGTAGGGCCGAGATGCGTTCCGCCTTCTTCGTCCGTTTTCTCTAGGTGATTGGCGAAGACTCTGTAGACCAACTTCCTCACATGCCTATCTTGATGCCGGGAAAGCTTCAGGAGAAGTGGCATGATATCAGGCATCGGGCAGACGCTCGACATGGCCACTTTCAAGACCTCACTGCAAACAATATCAGCAAGGGAGATCAGCTATTTGTTGTAAGTCCTCTTCACTTGCCTTGGTTCTCCTGGGTGCAACACGTTCAAAAGTACGTCTTGAATGGAGGAGTCACCGCCCTCGGTCGCGTCTGAAAGGTGGGCCAAGCAGGATACAATAAATAGACGGCTGCGAGGTTTCGTCTCGGAATTCGGGAGTCGGAGTTGGGACATAAGCGCGTTCTTGAGATCGTCGCAGAGGTCGGGCCTGGAGAGTGCAGATGTCAAACCTTGTGCTCGTAACCGGATTCCCAAATGCAGCTCACCGGGGACGGCCCAGGTAGGGGACCATTGTCGAAAAGAAGTGGAGTACCCGATGTCTGATAGGTTCGCCGCTAGCTTCAAGGCCTTTAAGGATGAATCGCCTCAATATATAGGCAGTGAAAAAGAACCCTGGTATGTGGCCCCTTCCCATTTCAATGGATTCTTGGATGGTTTCGTCAATATGGCCCTGCTCAACTTGACTATCATACTCTTTGCAAGCTATAAAGCGCGTTTCCAAGTGAGGATTAGGGTAAAAGGTTTAATGGGAGTAATACGGCACCTCTATCATTGACGAACTCGAAATAGGCGCCGGTAAACTGAACGACGAGCTTGATGCAAGGTTCACGCTCCTGGTCATCTTGGAGTAGACACGCGCAAAGACACTTCACGAACGCTTCTTCGAACACGTTTCCTCCGGTAAACTTCGTTCCTCCAGACCGCGTCTGCTCGAGGGTAGCTTGCGCGCCGGCGTGAAGCTTGAATAACTTGAAACAGTTTTTTCGATGATTGACTGTCGAGGTTTGCACCTCTTGAAATATTTCCGCCAAATTTGCCGGAAGGAGGGCAAGGCTCGCCGTGTCGAGAGGCGTAGGCATTGGGCCCTACGCTGGGCGAGGATGAAAGTCAAGTTTGAAGGACGGTTCGCGACCAAGACGGCGCGTGTCAAAGTAGCACAGTGTTTACGTCGACCGTTGAATTGATTTAGCTTTAGCCCCTGACGCGGGTGTCCCGCATGAGCCACCTGCCAAAACGCGATTTAACGCGTCTTTGAAGACTATAAGAGCCAACCACATATTCAAAGAAGCCATTGCATAAGCCTTGTTCATTGCAATGGATACCCAGCGGTACGAGGAAGAATGCCAACGTGGCGCGCGAGCTAGAGTTATTTGATCTGTCGTTAGGTTTCAACAAAGCTTGTGCACCAGGGTTTGAGCTTGGAGCTTCCCTGGCGCTTTCTTCGACCGGAGCCAGCCATTTGGTCACTTTACAGCGGAGGTTGTGCGCCCCGCCTTCGAGCGTGGTGGTTCCAATTCAAGAGTCTTCAATGTCGGCACCTATTAAAACAGGCGGGAGAGGCCATCCTAAATGAAGGTTAAACGTTAGGTCATGCCAGTGATGGTATGTCTCCTCGAGGTCATAGAGGTCTGGCATGGATATAGTGGTACAAAAGCGACGATAATACACTACAAGTAAAATAGAAAAGCAGGAGAATATACCAGTCGTATACAATATCCGTTGGCGAAAGAAACGCGATACATAAGCAGCTGGAGATCGGAGAGGAGGGAACAGAATGCGAATCTGGGAATGCAAAGCGGAAGTTCAGAACATTCAGAGGCGAGACGAGAGGCGAGGCTAGCTTGACGGTGCAATGATTGCACTGACTTCGTCCTCTTCTTCTTCTGAGTCAGACGAAAAGAGAGAATCTTTCGTGATGTTAGCACTGCTGCTGTATGCTGTGCTCATATTCATGCTCGTGCTTGCGTTCGTGCTTGTGTTCGCACTGGCACTCAGAATCGTACTCGCGTTTAAGCTCGCTCTGGCACTTAGGAGCCTGCTGAGGTCTTCATCAATATCTTCTTCAAGTGTCAAATCAATCGCATCTGCACTGGGATGTGATTGTCGGGAACTACGGCTATTCCTTCTGTGAGCAGACAAGCTATGTTGAGCACGAATCCCACTCACTACCGCGGCTTTGGTTTTGGTCTGGGTCGAGGGTGAAGGTCGAGAGGGGAGGGGGTTCATGCGTTTCTTCATTCTGAGCTGATCTCGATGACCTCTCGTCCCGGGAGGCGGCGGGCCAGACGTCCTAACAAGGGATGAGACGGGAACACGGTTACTTATCACCTTCGCAAATCGGCCAACCTGCAGAATCTTGGAGAAAACTTCTAGGTCAGAATGGCTAGAAATGTATGATTCGATTTCGGTGGTGTGCTTGCGTACATACAACTGCACATTATTCGGAGGCCGGCGTACGATGTTCTCCTAGGGAGACCCTTCGACGTCGCGATGTCTAGTGAGGTATCCAACCAAGTGACTGGGGAGCAGATGATTACTATTAAAGACCCTAACACGGGTAAGAAAGTGACTCTCGCGACCTATCCTAGGGG
The DNA here is from genome assembly GCA_027627275.1 of Coprinellus aureogranulatus. Lineage (NCBI taxonomy): Eukaryota > Fungi > Basidiomycota > Agaricomycetes > Agaricales > Psathyrellaceae > Coprinellus > Coprinellus aureogranulatus. The sequence continues at coordinate 6,079 of JANDKE010001342.1, forward strand.
AGAAGCCTCCTCCGAATATCGAAAGAGAATTGCTCAATCTAAAGGACCGGAATTTTCGCGCCTCGAGGATCTGATCTCTGAAGATCAGGGAGAAGTCGGCTTGGTCATTGAATACGACGCAGTGACCGGAGAGACGTATGTCACTCATGCTATAAAGCCAGACGCGCAGTCGTTTCGAGAAGAAGAATTACAGTTCGCCTACCTACAGGCGGCCTGCACAAGTACAGACGGATTAGATGAGAGGTCTAGACAAGCTGTGGAGGTGCTACAGACGCACATGCAAGAACTACGAGCGGGTACAGCCAAACGAGTTCTACAGTGCGTCAACAGCGAAAAGGTGGTTCCGGAGGGTTCGGCTCAGGACAAAAAGGCGAAAGCCAAAGTCAAGGGTGTCTCGTCTGGAACCAAATACAAGAAGGTGGCAGACAAAGTCAAACCAGTGTTGGGAACTCTAGACCAGAAGTTTCGCATCGTCAGAAATATCACCGGTGACCCTCTTAAGGACATGCCGGAACTGTCGACTAGACCTATGGACTTTGAACCCACTGGGCGTTATACTCAAGAACGAATGGAGGCGATGGACAAGGCTCATTCAGGGGAGTTCTTACAACCCGAAGAGCGTAAATTGCTGCACGAGTTCATGATGAAACACAACGAAGGCTTTGCCTGGGACGATTCCGAGAGAGGGAGGTTCAAACCTGAATATTTCCCTCCAGTAGAGATCCCCACTATTCCTCACACCCCGTGGGTCTTGAAAAATATACCGATTCCTCCTGGCTTGTATGACAAAGTATGCGAGATAATAAAACAGAAAATCGATGCAGGAGTGTATGAGCCCTCGAACTCATCCTATAGATCGAGGTGGTTCTGCGTTCTGAAGAAAGATGGAGAGAGTTTACGATTGGTGCATAGTCTAGAGCCTCTTAACGCNGTGACCATTGCCCACTCAGGAATACCTCCAGCAACCGAAGAGTTAGCAAGTAAGTTNGCGGGAAGATCGTGCGGTGGATGTCTAGACCTCTATGTAGGATACGACGAGCGAGAACTCTCTCCNGAGTCGCGCGACTTCACCACGTTCCANACGCCNTACGGAGCCATGCGTCTAGTGACCTTACCTATGGGCTGGACCAATTCAGNACCTATTTTCCACGATGACGTGACCTATATNTTGCGNGATGAGATGCCNGATGTAACNTGGCCATTNCTAGACGATGTTCCAGTGGGAGGTCCGCCGACGCGATACGAACAGAGCGACGGTAGTTACGAGACCATACCTGGGAACAAGGGCATTCGCCGTTTCGTTTGGGAAACAGTTCGAGCGCCTGAACAGGGTCGTCCAACNCATGAAATATGCTGGGGGCNCCTTCTCNGGCAAGAAATCAATCCTTTGCGCAGANGANTTNGTCGTAGTGGGCCACTTGTGCACTTATGAGGGAAGGAAACCTTTACCTGACCGCGTCGGTGTTATCGAGAGGTGGGGGCCCTGTGAGACCGTCAANGACGTNAGAGCNTTCCTAGGGACAATAGGNACGATGCNAATCTTNATCAAAGACTTNGCGAAGAGAGCAGAACCTATACAAAGGTTNACTAGACAAGATGTACAGTTCCAATGGGGGNAAGAGCAAGAGNAAGCGATGGACGACCTGAAAGCAGCNATTAAAGTCGCGCCCTGTCTGCGTTCTATAAACTATGACAACGGGACGGAAATTAAGNTGTCGGTAGATACNTCCTACCATGCTATTGGNTGGTACATCAGTCAGCAAGACGANGTGGACCCCAAGAAATGGTATTATTCTCGCTTCGGCTCGACCTTAATGTCACCTCGCGAGGCGCGATATTCNCAACCGAAGAGAGAGTTATTTGGCCTGATGAGAGCTCTAGACGAGAACCAGTTCTGGTTAATCGGGTGCAGGAGATTGGTAGTAGAGACCGACGCGAAATACATTAAAGGGATGCTGAACAACCCTGGTATGGGTCCCAATGCGACGATCAACAGGTGGATAGAGAACATCCTCATGTACCACTTTGAGTTGAGGCATGTCGCAGGAAAGACTTTCGCAGCGGATGGACTCTCGCGCCGACCTGTAGCGCCTGGTGATCCCGTCCAGAAGCCCTGGGACCATTCAGGGGAAGGGGGAGATGGCCTGAGAGGTTACTCGAAGCCAAACCCTGATGACCCTGATCCTCTAGACTTCGAGGAATTCAAGCTGGAGATTGACACCAGAGGNGGATATCTGCAGACAACCGACTATATACCAAGAGATCTAGAGTTTGAGGAGGACTATCACTTGGACGCCGTTCCGTGCCAGCTAGTCAATGTGGAGATGTTACCCAGCAAAGAGGGGCGCGACCCGAAGGAGCAGGTTCGAGAATACGACCGCTCTAGGCGAAGCCCCGCAGCTCGAGAATGGGATGCTAAGCTACCTAAAATAAAACAATGGCTAAAGGGAAAGCTGTCTGTTCCGAAAGGTCTAGACGCGAAGCAATCCGCAAAATGGGTACGCGACTGCAGTCACTTCTACGAGAAGGATGACAGGCTCTACAGGCGACAGGCGGGGTATCCGCAATTGGTAGTTCCAGAGAGCGAGAGGATGTACATGATGCAGGCAGCGCATGATAATCTGGGACATAGNGGAGCTTGGGCAACGCTACAAACGCTAGCCAAACGCTTCTGGTGGCCGGACATGGAGGCGGATGTTACGTGGTATGTGAGGACTTGCCATCTATGCCAAGTCCGAACGAAGATGCTATTGAAAACTCCACCNACGGTTACGGAGACACCGTCAATCTTCCAGGTNTTACATGCGGACGTTATGAACATGACACCGGCTAGCAATGGCTGTAAATATATTGTTCATGGACGTTGTGCACTCTCGTCTTGGATGGAAGGGAAACAACTAAGAAGTGACGATGGTCCGTCTATCGGAGCCTGGCTCCTAGAGATCATAACCCGGTGGGGATGCATGAGAGAAATCGTAACGGACAANGGAGGGTCCTTCGAGAGAGCGACTGCNTGGCTGCAAAAGAAATATGGCATTACGGGAATAAAGATCTCGCCGTACAATTCGCAAGCTAATGGTCGCGTCGAGAAACCCCACTATGATGTTCGTGACATGCTATACAAAGCTACGGGTGGAAAAACGAGTCAGTGGTACTGGTACTTCCAGCACATTATGTGGGCCGATCGAGTAACGGTCAGGAAGCGGTTCGGAGTCTCGCCCTTTTTCATGGTGACAGGCGCAGAACCAGTTCTTCCTCTAGACATCCAGGAAGCGACTTGGCTTGTAGAGCCACCTAGTGGTCCCCTAGACACTGGTGAATTGATTGCAATGAGGGCTAGAGCTTTAGCAAAGCATAGGACATTAGTCGAAGACATGAGGAAACGAGTAGACGCAGAGAAGAGGCAGAGAGTCGAGCAATACGAACGAGATCACGAAGCCGTTATTCGCGACTTCAAGTTCAAGCGAGGCGACCTGGTCTTAATGCGCAACACTAGTATTGAGAAGAGCCTAGATAAGAAGATGAAGGCGAGGTATCTCGGACCCCTGGTAGTAGTCTCAAGGAATAAAGGAGGTGCATATATTTTGGCTGAGCTAGACGGGACCGTACTACAGAATCCCGTCGGCGCGTTCAGGGTCATCCCTTACCACGCACGTAAAGCCATTCCACTCCCGAAAAACATCCTAGACTTTGTGGACATCGAATTAGAAACCTTGGACGAGATGGAGAAGGACGAAGACGAAGGTTACCGAGAGGACTTCGCGTTCAAAGGCATGCCTCAGTCCTAGACAGCTCCGTCGCCGAGGACGGCGAAGATTTTAAGTTGGGGGGAGAGAGGAGTGTATACTCTAATCACACTCCGAGTATTAATCTAAAGCCAATAAATTTTCGAGTTTTACACTACACAGTGGAACAAGAGAACTAAGCGAGAGATTAAGGGTAGCAGAACCAACATTCGACGAGATCTAGTCAGGTGGAACGAGTAAGGGAAGCCTTGAGCTTGGCATATTCGCCATTGAGATGCTCGAAGATAGCAGACTCGACGGAAAGACGATGGATGGACCTAGTCATCTGAATCTTCAGATCGGAGAGGACACCACGGAGAGTATCCTCGTCTTGAGCGCGATCCTTGAAAGCCTCGACCTGGCGGTGAACCTTGTTCATAATGTCGCGAACGAAGGTGTTGGAAACCGCGCCGTCGTCGACTAGAACAAGAAATTAGAGATGAGAACATAGGCTAGAGCAGAAAAGACGACGTACGGAAATCCAAGAGCATAGAGTCAGGGAAAGGACGGCGGAAACCAGCCGTATAGTCCCCAACCGAATCGGCCTCGCGGACACCATCGTTGTTAGGACGAGGACGCTTTCCTCCAGTAGTCATCCTAGCTATGCCAGGATGAGCACCGGAATCGAAAGGAGCGACCTCGGAGCTCTTGCCAGCACGAGCACGAGTGGTCTAGAGCAACGTGAGTAAATATAAGGATAGAGNGAAANTACGAGAATAGGCGTACCGAACCAATAGGTTTCTCAACCTCAGGGGCCTTGTCGTCCTCCGCAGAGACCTTCTTGGTGTTGCGATCCCTCTTCCTGTTGCGACCGCGAGTGGCCTCAGCAGGGGAAGCAGCGGTCTCGACACCATCGTCGTCGTCGATGGACATGGGTTCATCGACAGTACCAGCAGCCTCGGTGAGCTCTAGAGGTCGAGAAAGACTCAGTAGCCAGTCACCGGAGCGCAAGAGACGATGGTAATCACCAGGAGCAGGGGCCTTAGCAGTGTATTCCTTCTTGAGACCGTTCCCATAAGCAAGGAAGTCAGTGGACTCGGTATGATCAAACGCGAGTCCAGTGTCAGTCCAAGCCTTCTTGTGAGCGTAAAGAATAGCACAGATTTGCCCAACGAGGTTGCGATACTTCGGGTGGACGGCGAGAGCAGCGATAACGTCTTCATCGAAGTCCTGCGAGTAGAAAACAGTCAATAGTCGGAAAGAACNCTAGACGGCGAGAACTTACCAGCACTCCAGTCAAACCTCCGAGAACCTTGGAGACACGACGCATGTTGGCCGCCGTAGGAGTTCCAGTAGGATTGTCGACACGAGAAGCTAGAGCCTGGACTCGCGCAGTACGCAAATCGTGACTGAGCGCTTCCACCGACTTTTGCAACTCGGAGTAGGTGTTGAGGAAAGAAGGAATATCGGTGACAGCCATGATGAATGAGAACCAGAAGGATGAAGAAAACGAGAGCGTCCCGCAGAGCTTTTATAGTTTTCTGGGTCGTCCGCAAGAGCTCGAGAGATCGTAGGGCTNCAGACGAATCGGGCGCGCGATCGGAAAGAAAGATCTCGGAAACCACTTGGCCGAAGCACAACGCGATGGTCAAAGACACATCTGCACAGGAGCACATGAGAGGAAGAAGGCTGTGTGATTTGCGAGAGCNAGAACTAGGGCGCGTTGTGCGGTAATTGCCAATGAGTTCCTGGCGACGCGACATGCGATGATCACTCTCGCTAACNGCGCTAAGCGATGCGATGNACGCGAAGCCGAAATCCCACCTCTCAGGGGCTCTGAACGCATATAGGGGGNTTCAACGAGGTCTAGAGTTCGAGTCCGAAAGAGTTCACATTCTTTNGAAGTCACACTAGAGTTGCGAGCACAAGTTATATTGGGGCACTACTAGATAGGAGATACATATTTTGAGCGAAGATGTATCTAGTAGGCCCGGAACGAAGTAAGAGTACATTTTTTTGAGTCCATGGGTATACGACAGCCAACGACGACGACTTGCCACTGCGAAGAGCACGCTCGACCGATCCCGGGAGCTCCACCGCGCAGTCACGAAGAGGTAGACGCTGGTCGCGACGACAAGCGAAGCTAAGCGGCAGAGGTCGCGCCGTCACCGGTGTCCTCCTCGAGACCGCCAGCCGGGTCAGCCTCCGCTTCCTCGCCAACAGGCGGAACGAGGTCGTGCAAGACGTTGAAAGGAGAGCGACGCCCGCTAGAGCGCTCCGAACGAGGAGGGCACTTGGGGGCGAACTCCCTAAGCGCATCGGTGAGATTCTCAGCGCAGGCCGCGTTGACGTTGATGGAGAGGAGCGCGCCGAGGTCACCGTCGGGACAGTACTGCTGAGCCCTCTTGAAGGTATTCGCATGAGCGTAGGCGGAGCAGAAGTCGTCCGGTTCGTTCTTGCGAACGTGAACGAGGAGTCCGGCGATGTTCTGCTTGACGCGTAGAAGCTGAAGGTACTGGGCGTAGTACGCGTGACCCAAGAGCTCGTAGGCAGCGTGAGCCTGGTCGAATTCGTTGAGGAGTTCCTTGAGACCTAGAGCGAGGTCAGAACAGGGACAAAAAGAGAGAAAAAGGCTAGACGTACGAATGACCGACGTGAGCCCAGTAAGGTACGAAACGGATCGCGACGCGACGCTGTCCAGGATGAGAGGGACCTTTTGAGGACGGTGACGATTGTAGGAACAAGGGTGGCGCGACGTCCTGCAAGGATCGCAAGCACGCTCCTTGCTCAGCTCCTCCTCTTCCTCNGCATCGCTGTAGTCCTNGTCGGCAGTCTTCTTGGNCTTGTCGATGGTAACCCTGCACTTCTGAGGGAACTCGGTGCATTGGAGACAGGGACGACGACCCTGAGGACAGCCGAGAGAAGTCAGTCAGAGAACGAAACGAGAACGTAAAGCTAGACGTACGAAAAGGTTGGGATCCTCCTCGGGGTCGAAAACATCGAAGAGGCGAGCATCGTCGACGTCTAGGGCAATCGGAACGAGACGATCGATGGCCTCCTTGAGTTCGGCGACGTCGAGACTGGTAGGAAGAGTCGAGGGAACCGCAGAGCTGATCAAGTGCTCGCGGGTAACGCGATAGGAAGTACGAGGGTCTTCACCACCCGTACCACCCACAGGAGCGCGTTCCTCTTCTTGGTCCGTAGGCGCNGGCGCNGGGCGTAATTTCGTAGTCTTCGACGCGGAATCGCTTGTGAGCGCTAGCGGGAGGCTAGACCNACGAAAGAGTTAGAAATAAAGAAGAANTNAGGATAAGAGCGNGGCTACGCACCTCGGAGGAACCAGCNGCACGCTTTCCTTTCTTCTGAGGNGGAGCTTCCACCTCGGGACTGACCGATGAACGGACGACCTCGGTAGAAGCACGANCNGCGCGNGCAGGGACCTCCAGGACCGGGAATAGGCCTAGANATAAGAGTGAATAAGAAACAAGTCTAGAGCAACGGATGGAGGGGAGACTTACGACTCGTGAGGGTCGGACATGTCGATATCTTCCTCTTCCNCCAGCCTCTCCGGACATCATGTCGTCCAATAACGCCTGGCGACGAACCGCGGAGGACGCTTGGGCTGAGGAGGCCGCTTGAGTTAAGCCCCCGGACGAACGAGTAAACCGAGGAGAAGTCGAGACNGCTGAAACTGTGGGAGCCGCCAGGCGCTGAGCGAGCGTACGTTGAGCCAGCGAAGGTATCTTCATGAGCATCTTCGGAGCCTCAGGAGGAGGAGTCTTGGGGACTTCTGGTCTAGACGGCGTCGCGACTTCTTTCTTGACGTGAACCCGAGGACGAGTCGAAGGAGCCGGAGGGCTAGGCGAGCCAGAGGAGATGTCGATCACCTCGGCCGGAGGACGAGTAGCAGCACGAGTAGAGGTGACGGGAATACGAGAAGCAGCTCGCGACCTGACTGGGGAGCTCGGAACAGACGCCGGGGGACCTAGAAAAACGTTAGCGAGCTCGAGNCGCGAAAGAAAGGGGAAGACGAACGCGCGACGGTGAGCAACTCGACGGGAGGGAAAGCAGGGACCTTGTCACGATTGGAGGGCCAGAAAAGGTAGTCCGGGGGAGCATCCGGAGCGTCGTGCAGAGAATCCAACAGCGAGAGAGCCGCTTGGTTCCTCAAACGCGCGCCCAATCGAACNACGTAACCCATGACTAGCTTCACGTTGTTGAACGCGGGGGAACGCGCGAAGCTCATCTTCAAGCGCTAAGTTAACCTAGACGAGAGTTAGACGGGGAAGCCAATAAAAGAGTTAAACGAGGGCGCACCAGAGTTTCACCATAAGTCTCGATCACCCGAATGACCTTCTCGCGAAAACGACGCTCCCAAAAACCAGGCTCTTCAGGAAGGGACGGAATATGGCAAGTGTTGATAAGATCGTTGAGGGCGTCCACGATGGGGGAAACGANCTTGAAGNGGTCGGGATCGGAAGGCGCGACCATGGAGGGGGACAAACGGAGGAAGTTTTGAAAAGAAAAACTGANNGNAAACGAAGGGGGGGTTTATAAGTCGAAGTCGCGCTGATATATGAATCGAGAAGACGTACATTCTGGAGACGGAGTTCTCCAAGGCGTGTAATAATCGTGCCAACGTCCTGTCATATCNTACATGNAGTCTAGCGCAGAACCCCGTCGTTGAATTGCTGCGGAGGCAACAAGAGCGAATGATAGAAACTTAGGGAGAAGCGTGCTTTGTCTGACAGGGGAACGGAAATCGGAAGCTCTGATATCAGTCACTTAAGCTCGGATACGGCGCTCCAAGCGTCAATCCATCCAAATGTGACTGCAAAAGGAAGGCTAGATTTCGGGAAACCTCGGGAAATGCTACTGCGGAACCGAAGGCATAGCGACNANNNAGGTCATATGNGNNGANCGANTCNANNNCACNNTNAGCGCNGNNNANCT
>JANDKE010001343.1:0-14944 GCA_027627275.1 Coprinellus aureogranulatus
AACTCGACAACCTGCGACCACCTTCTTCCCAGACGCCAACAATTTCAATATCGGACATCAGAACATTCACGTTGGCCCAACATCCAGCAAGCTGGCGCCTCTAAGACGGTATTCGAACGTACGTTCTCCCTCTCCCTCCTCAATATCAAATTCACAAGATCGTAGACCTCGAGCCGTTCGTCTCACACGGGGCAGCTCATGATTCTGACGAACGTTGCGACGCCCCGAAGTGTGCAGAAGAGACCAGGAAGGCCATACAGGATGAACTGGTCGGACTCATACGGGATGTGGACGTCCTTGAGCCGTCGAAGAAGTTGATATGGTTAGGCGGGCCAGCAGGATGTGGGAAGACTGCCATTGCTGGATCCGTAGCGGAGACGTGTAAAGGGATGAATCTCCTTGCTGGGACCTTCTTCTTCTCATCCTTTTTGGGGTCGGCTGATAGGCGTTCAAAGCAATGCGTCATTACTACTCTGGCGTACCAGCTGGCCGGCCACAAGGTCCTTCATCAGTACAAAGTCAAGCTCACCATCGCAATCGAATTAAACGCAGGCATCTTCCGGAAACGTCTTCTCGAGCAGGCCAGATGTCTCATCCTCGATCCACTCCTTTCGATTCAAGTTGATGGGCATTGCGACACATCAACCTGGCCACGGGGTATTCTCTTGGATGGCCTAGACGAAGTGCAAGCCATCCAGTACCACGACGCCACAAGAGAAGGTCTGGCACGCATAGACGATGATGACCAACTCGAGATCCTCGAAGTCCTTCACGCCCTTGCCGGTTGCCCCGCCTTCCCCTTTCGTATACTCATTTCCAGCCGACCTGAGCGCATTATATCTGATTTCTTCAATACCACTGCTCAAGCCTCTACCATAATCTTATTCCTGGACTCGAAGTATGAGCCTGATGCCGACATCCGACGATTCCTCCAGTCGAAATTCGCCATCATTCGATATAAATCCGGCATGTCCAACGCCTCATGGCCTGGCGAGGAAGTCATCAACAAACTCGTGGAAATGTCTTCAGGGCAATTCATTGTTTCGTCCACCGTTCTACGTTATATTGAGTCTGGCCTTCCTCAGGAGCAGTTGGAAGACATCATGCAGGTTGCACAGGGCCAGATGGGAAACAAGAACCCCTTCGCCCTGCTGGATGCCGTGTATACTCACATCATCAATCGCAGTCCCGATTCACAGTTAGCCGTTATCTGGATACGACACATCATCACCGATACATCATCACCCGCACATTTCTGGAAGAAATTTTTCGAGGACACGGACGGGCAGTTTTACCACATCCTGAAAAATCTCGCTTCCCTTCTATCCGTCCCACCCCACAATGACCACTGTTCGCCCATTCAGACTTATCATAAATCATTGACCGACTTTTTGACCTCGTGGGATCGGTGCGGCGATCTCTATGTGGGGAGCAAGAACTTGGATGAGTTTGCGGCCAGAAGGGTTGTCCTTATTCTGCAAAGTGCGTGCTGGATCCTTCTCCTTATCATAAGCTGATTGTGCATTGGCACGGGCTCAGATCGTGGGCCCAAGGTCCCTCTTCCTTCGCCTGACAAGCTATACGACTTTCTCGGTTGGATCCCCTACTCACCGCTCTTCCAACCCGACCCCTTGCGGCGCGCTGACGGGAGTCGGCTCTTCGTACCCTTCCTCCAGTATTTATGCGAGCCTTCCATTTCGGCACTAGCTGCCTGCGACGTGGGTTGGTGGACTCGTTTTGCGATAGTCAAGCTACGAAGTTTACTTGAAGGGATGTTCTGCTACATCCATTCGGAGCTGGTCAGTGCTTGCAGTGAGATGGCTACCCGCTAGGATTAACATCCTAGACCCACAGTGCTCCAGGCTTCGCACTCGTGCCGATAATGCCTGCCTCCCAGCCTGCATCCACTGGAGGGAAGGGATACTGGCTGAAGCACGAGCCCTCGGCTGGTGCGTGCATGAGTTGGAACAGGTTCCCGTTGAACAGTTGCCTGTAAGATGGAGTCATGAGTTCAACCGAAAATTCAGGAAACTTGGCGACTACCAGAAGTGCGCCATCTGTCAGCCTACCACGAATGGCCAAGATGGATTAGTGAGTTGAGTCAGGGACAAGGAAGGCCAGCAGAGCTCTCTCAAACCACATCCACGGAGGTTACTCATTCCAGTCACTCCTACCCCACATGGACCCCCGTCTGACCGCTTGTAATTATATGAATAGTGCGTAGTAAGTATGTATCGCCTGCTAGGATACACCGTAGGCTATTCGACCGCTTGGATTTATGTAAACGTTACCGTACGCCTCCTGTACCTATGTTCGGCCAAATCTGAGTTACCATCTTCTTACTGTATCACGCACTGTACATGAGAGTCGCCGGCTTTCGTTACGCACTCATTCGAGCCACCCTTCTAGCTGCTTCTAAGTATGCACTCAGAATCGACGTGATGATGCTGAGCGAGCGACTACTTCTTGACGATGGTGGAATACCTTGACCCTATTATGACAAGCCTTTGCGAGGCTAGTCTGACCCGAAACCAATTTATTCTGGAAAAATAATGGCAGGACACCGCCTACAGCTGAGCTCGTGAATGGCAATCGATCCTTAGCGATACATACTGAGAGCTATGGCGGATGGGGCGAATACAATGAACGGGGTGAGCTACCCGTAAGCATGGTCGCACTGAGAACTTGCAGACGCTACTCTCCACCTCTGGATCGTCCCCTCGATATACTCCAGGCTCAGATCAGCATCGAATCTCCCTATCACAAACGTTCGTCCTTCGCATCGGACGACACCGCGTTCCACTGAAGGCCTATGTTCGTTCCTTCGATGGATCGGGCACGCGGAAATTCCCTTGACCTCCACGCGACTATTATAGACATGCCCACCGTTGTGGGTTCTGGTGCGCGAGGCACAACAATCGGCGGCGAGGGTCACCGCAGAGAGCTTAGAGCGATCTCTTTGAGACGCTCGACCGTTGGGGTCCTCATGTGGATGTGGCGGACTTCCTCCATTTTTGAGAGCCTTCTCCTCTAGCCTGCGACCACTCCCTCTGGTTGGTACGACCACCGAGTAACTCCTCCTGCACTGTTCCCCATCTCTAGATCCTCCCCCGTATTCATAACCCCCAGTTTAGATGGTTTATACCCAAAGATACATCAGGAAAATGATTTATGTGCGCTTTTCCTTGGCGGTGCCGATCGTCAGTTCGCGGCCCGGATCGCTTGATCAGGGCTGGTAAAGAGTCCTCAGGATCTCACAATGCTTTATCAGTTGCCACCATTCCGCTTCGCCTTCAGCAGTCCGGAATTCAACGGTCGTACTATCTCTGATATCTACTTCTAGACCGCACCTTGACTAAGCTTTCTCTTGTTATGAGCGTACTTGTCAACCCCGTTCAAGTCTCAGCGACTTGCGATGGGATCAGCCGGCTCCGTCCAGGTCCCACCCGTCTTCGGTGCAGTGACAAACGAATGGAGAGCTTCAGTCGCTCTTGGCTTGTCCTATACCGCCCTGGTCTACTCTCGGAATATTTGCGCCACCTCGTCAAGCCATGGTCAAACAGTGGGTCAAGATAGAACCTTGACCGTCTGTTGTCAAGGTTTGAACACAGGCATGCTGTCTGGTCTTCCCTCAACGCTCCGAGATTGGCATTGCTTTGCCTTCTCAGTGTCCCCACCTTTCCTTTTGATTCTCGCCATTCCTCTGCATTCTATACAGTGATAGACGAGTGAGTGGTTGCTACTGCATGATATGAACTGAACATATCACCTCTCCCCCACCGTATTCAAGCTCTCGGCTTGGACGTCAAGGATTTACCGCAGACCGCTATGTCGGACCATGGTCTCGAAGGCTATTGAGAACGGGTGAGCGGGGCTCGACGTCTTAGCAGCGCGGCATCCGAGCGCCTGCTCGGTTTCCGGAAGTTCCAAGATCTTTTCACATTCACGTTCGAGTCACCAGTGTCAGTCGGGTATTGGATCACGTTTCTTCAGGGAGATCGTATTAAAATGAACGGGGACGTCAAACACTGCCGCGATCCCTTCATCTCTTCAACATAGGGCCAACCTCTCTATTGCAATGCCTCCACGACCAGAGACTCCACCCGAACTACAGGATCGTATCGTCAACTTATTGGAAGATGGTCAGGAGGGACTTTGTGAAGCCAGCACCGCTTCCCGTCGCCTCAATACCCTCGCACGACACATTCTCTTTCGGACGGTCGAAGCCCAATCGATAGACCGAATAGTTCGCCTCTATCGCCTTCTGGAAAACAAGCAGTGCACCATCCCGGTTATCATCGACCACCTCATCATCCAATGCGAACACCCCCAAACGGCGGGAAACAGCCCACATGATGCCCTGACCTTTTCCGACGCGTTAGGTGCCGTGCTGGATCACTTCCAGGTGCAGGTGTCCATAACATTGAACCTCCCCTGGGTTCTCAGCAGACACCGAGATTTAGTTGACCTCTGGGACCATACTCAGCTGAAGAACCTGATCCTTCGGGGATGCTACTACAGGACAAGCACAATCACCGAAGCTCTTGCATATCTACCCAACTTGGAAGTCTTGGTTGTTGACGCCTCCTTCAAATCCACCTCAGAAGATGGTCAATTCTACGAAGAGATGCGGGGGCGGAAGGCGAATGACTTCCTTTCGCCGGGCTTGAAGGAGTTAGTGCTCTCTCCTGAGGCCCTGGCCATGATGCACTGGATGTGCCTACTTGGCGCGGGAAGGCGACCGAAAGACCTCCATGTTATCCGCTTGAAGATCGATGATATTCGCCACACGCGGGAGATTTACAAGCACCTCGAGCAATTTTTTGCGATGTATGGGCCTACGGTGGTACATGTCTACCTTTGGTTCGAAGAGACCTGGGATTGGCCCTATAGAGGTGACTACTTCTTCTTCTGCGTTGATATGCAAAGGTTGACGCGCTGCTGGTTGCATCTAGCGCTTGGAGAGGGCCTTCGCCACGCACCGAACTTGCGACAACTCGAAGTGCTGCTTCCTTCAGTCTTCGACGACATTGATGTTGCAAGATTCGCCGCGAGCGTCTGTGCGCATGTGCGGCCCTCAACGCGCACTCGAGTGAGGGCTGGAGACGCTATCGGACTGGATGAGAGAGAGTTTTGGGAGACTCCGTCCCTCACTGAGGCGCAGGAAGGGTTCGCAAGTCCTCACACTGGCTTGATGGGTTAATTTGTGAGCGTAATCGAAGATAACATGGTGTTACGGGCTTAAGGGACTAATGGGTGCTGTAGTGTAAGTTGGGACTACTCTGGATAGGCATATGAACAAATTCTACTAGTGCTTCGAACATGGGGTGTTTCACAAAGCGAAGGGACTAATGCCAATTCGTCGAATTAACGCCATTACATCCTGTGGCCGGAAGGGCACTCATGAAGGGCTACCCTACGGGCTGTGCAAATATTTCCGCACAATCCACAAGCTACGAAATGGCGACGAAGAGAAGTTTCGCTAAGACCTGTATTTCCCTCGCGTGACAAAAGATAGGCAACCAGAGCGGGAGGATCTCCTTTCCAAACCCATGAGATTCTATTTGGGCAGCGGTGCCATTCCTGCCGCTCCCTGAAGCATACGTGTTTGCACTGAATGCACTGGCGCATGACTTGTTGGAACTGTGCTCTGGTAATGCCAGGGCCAACGTCCTGCTGTAAGACGTACAGGACGCTGACGTCGCGTACCAAGGCAAAAAATATGTCGTGCTGAAAAGACCGAGTAGGCGGTTCGGGAGCTCTGGGATCGAAGGAGGCTAGACCCAAATTCCTTGTCACCGCAAAGTTGAATTCAATAGCTGCGCGTGCAAGAAAAGTGTCGCGTTAGTCGAATGCACACTGGCACGGCACGCGTTCGATGGCTCACCCGCGTCGATTATGCGAACAATCCGACGTTGCTGGAATAGCGTCAGTTCATCTGGTGGGGTCATTTTCTCATCATCGGGGCCTTCGACGGGTGTCTGGAGTGTAACTTGTCGCAGAACTTCATCTATGACGCCGTCCCAATCTGGATATAGTGAGCGCAATGCGTAGCGAGGCAGATAGGCGGAGACGTGCCCGCGCCGAGATTTTGCCCAGCTGTGTACTCTCCATTTTCTGTACTCGCACCTGTATCGTAAGCATTGAGTAAGGGAGTACAAAATAAACTTGCTCACTCATACCGGGGAAAGAGCTTTCACCTTGCGTGCTCAGATTTAAATTTTGGATTCCTTCACAGCAATCTTCGACGCTATCCAATCCTTCCACGCCTGGAGCGTAAGGTGAATACATGGATCCGGATGAGTGGGCTGTCTGCGGAGACCCTCTGGGGTGGTTAGAGAGAATATTATCCAAGCGATTGGTTCGCTTTTATACCTGCCTGCCTGTATGACTCGGGCCGCCGGAAAGGATGGGGAAGGAACTGCTGAGCAAGGACTTTCGAGACGTGGGCCATGTCGGTGGAGTCACATCAGAGGCCTACTGCCAGTCCGAGTCATAATATACTTTACCAGGACGCAGTCTGTTGGGGGCCATCACGATGTCTGCATGGGCAAATTGATCAAACCTATAGGGCCTACCTTGGTTCGGATAAGTGAATATTATCGAGAACCTGCCTTGAAGGAGCGACATGAGTAGACGTTCCGCGGGAGCGCTCATCAAGCAGCCTGGAGTCATACACGGGTTGCGGTAATGAGGCTGCATCCAAGCGGGAGCGCCTTCCAGCCCCTTGGGCTTTTGGTCGCTACCGATTTTGAGTTTGGGTGAATCAGTTCAATGTTCGGCGAGCGTGTCGAGAGAGGAGCTGCAGCGGCTCACCGTCGATATCTTGCTAGGGTTTCGAGTTTCAGGCGCCACATCCCCCATCCATTGCGTCAATGCTGGAGTTGATTGCACCAAGTCAGTCGACCTCTATGCTCGTTATCAGCAGGTGTTCCTCCTCGCTCCGGACGAGTAGACGACTGTGCGAGTCTGGTTGAAATCAGTTGTTTGGACTTCAGACGAGCGTCTTCCACAGACTTCTGTCGCCCCGACGCACTTATCTTCATTTTCAATCTAATAGTATTTCTTCATCGAAGTAGCTTATAGCAATAAACTTGGAGATGTCTACATTACCTCTATACCCTGCGGAATTGCCTCCACGCTCTTCACATCGCCCAGCCATGCATTCGGTCACCCGAGGATGCTATCACCCTGAGAGGAGTTGAGTGAGGACTGGCACTCGGTATCGAGCCGTGCAAGCCCCGTATCCGGAAGAACTCAATACACCGAACGTCAAACGAGGTCATGCAGGCGAGTGTGCTCCCATCCCCAACCGTCCTCCGGGCTTCGAACTTTGGCTCGGGATATGGCCTTGGCTTCATGATGCTTGGATTAAAGTTCAGGTGAGCCCCGTCTGAGCATCCTGGCGATAAAATCGGACTAATAGTGCTTTTCACCGCCTTGAAATCTATCCGCGTGCAAACTGTGAGATTACGCACCCGCGTAAACGTTCTATTCACACTCTTCGAGACACCAACGTCTTTAAATTTATCAGCTCCCGCTACACTACGGGCCCGTTCAGTGTCCTCCTTTTGATCCTGTCAAGTTTGCGTGGGCGCAAGCCTGCCCAGACAAACTTGAAGCAGAGGTGTGATACGCAGCGCTTGGACAGGTGGGGCGACCTACCAAAGGTGCGAGTGCCTATGAGGATAACTTGGAGGATCTAGCATCGAGACATGCGTACCTTGAAGACGCAGTCGCATTTTGCTGACCGTGGGCTCGTTCGCCCACCATGTCTCAAACCCACATGCGCAGCTTCGAGGGTTCGGAAACCCTGGTTCTCTCACCTTACCCGGTACACATGCTATTGCGAAGCCAGGGTCTAAGCACAGTGTGCATCACCCTGTCGAGCGTCGTCTAAACGTTCGGGTTGTTCGCAGGACCGGTGGGGAGTGGATGGCCGGAGTTGAAGACGTCCGGAACGCTCGCAAAGGGACTACGAAGTTTGGCTATCGTTTTGGCGTCGTTTTGTGTAGAAACACTTGCCTCGCACAGTTACAGCCCCCTCTGAGTTCCGACCTCATTTCCCTCCATCGAAGTCCCGAGCCTTTTCGGCTCAATTCAATGGCTGTAGGTGGCAGCCACCTTGCCTTGCTGAGAGTCGAAGGAACCTTGGGGGGTTCGAATTGGTGGGGCGTTAGCCGACTCTTAGCGACTCTTCAAGACGCGAGAGGATCAGCCTGAATTTGTTTATGAGAAAGCCAGCCGACTCACCTCAAGCGTCGAACAGTATGTTGCAAATGCTACGCATCCACTTTCCCCTCAGGCTAGAGGGCTGGAGACTACAAGCTCCAGTGGCAATTACTGCGCCTTTCTGGAGCTTCGTCTGTGTTCTTTGTACGCCTTCCAGCACGCCCCTATGTATCTATGAGTTACACAAGGGTCGGTGAACTTACGACTGCGTGACCGACTTTGGAGCGTTCAATTCGTTTTATGTCGTAGATTGGTGTAGAGTACCCTGCTTGGCTCTCGTCAGATCCTCGGAACGGGTCTCGCCCACCCGGTTACATACAATACGCTCCGGCTCGCAAGCGACGCTCTGTCTCCACAACTAATGCGTTTCCTTGTGGTCTTCGGCGAGGGTAGTGCAGGAGGTCGAAATTCGGCGGTCGGGGTCGATGTGGAGAAGGTTGCTCGTCGTCGCCATCAACGGTGTGGAAGAAGCCCCGCGTTTGATAGTACGTAATCTGCGCCTTTCTCGTCCAATCAATGAATCATCACTGGGGGTCGGTGTCCTGCAAGGGACCACACCGGCTTCGACCGTGACCTTACCCACCATCACCACCACCACCATCGTCGCCCATTGCCCTATCCTCGGGCTCTCTGCCAGGATCCGCCCCCTCCGCTATCTATAAGGACCGTATCTTCCTTCTCATAGGCACTTCTTGCCCCTCTATTTCTGGCAGAGAAGGGGTTTAGAGGAGACCGCGGGACGGCATGTACAAACGATCGTCCATACACTAGGCAAATTCTCTGCAAGTAGGACCTGAGGTGCCAACCACACGAACCGGGCCCTTCCCCCGAGATTGCTCGGCCACTCCAGCGCGGAGCAAAGGGAGAGTTTAAGCGAGGCTAGATATAGGGAGAGCGACTTTACTTAGTAACCGCCTCGAGCAGTGAGTATTCCCTTTGAACTCGGAAATCGGTTCGCTTACCCTGACCTATTCTCCAACCGGCATCTGTAGACGAGCGCGGTGAATAGCGCAGATGATAGATAAAAGCTAGCTGGTGGTACCTTATACCTATATAGTCTTACGGCTGGCTACCAAATCAGTGAGTACGTAGCCTCTGGCTCTAGAAAATCTATGACTTACCTCGCTTCAGCAGGCATCTCTGTCATCGTAGTCAACCATCGCACGCCCGGAACAGATATGAAGCGAGTCAGTGCACTGCGTTCCGCCTTCACTGATTCGCCCGGAGCACATACACATCTCTCACACCGCGCAACCAACCATAGGCTCAGAAGCGAGCGTCAACGCCCATAGCGCCTACACCGACGTGACAAGAACCTCGCGTATCAGCGACGATGCATGACGCAACTGGGAGCGAGTGTCGAGCAGAGGTGAGCTCGCCTTCGACTGCTGCCAAGGCAAAGCACCCACTTACCGATATCGGCTATAGCCATCAACGACCAGTGAAGCAAGGGCGCTCCCCACGAGGCTTAACGCTCGTTCATGTCAAGCTATAGCTGCTTGTTCTGGCGTGAACACCTTGAGCTGAAGCCTGAAGTTACCCAGAAGACCTCACCACCTTGGTCAACGCCGCGGCAAGCTTCGTTGGCCGGCCGACGGTCTCTCGAGTCGAGATGCACGACGGGCTTGCCTTCAGCATCTAGTCCAAAGGATCACGGTCGGTAGCGAAGGCGTTCTTGATTTCAGGCCGAGACAGTCAAAGACCGCGAAAGCGCTGGGGATACGGGAGGAAGCTGCAGGAAGCTTGATGGCTTAATGTCTTCGAGTGTATATAGTACAGTGAACCTACGAGGCTTGCGGGTTTCGCTTACCCTTCGCAAACCTGTTACTTGTTGTGATTTCTCGTAGGCTGGGGTACGAGTGTTGAGGCCTGGGAGGAGGATAGGTAGACAGACTTACGAACATTAAACCTTCGCTCGCAGATACAGGATCGCTGACACTCTTGTTTCTGAGGAATGTTTATATCCCCTGCGTTTATCGCCTTGTCGACGAAAAGTGGTATCACCAAAGGCGAATTAGTATCAAGAGTAATCAGTGAACCCAAGGGCGGAGCTTCGAGCATGTCAGTGCAGTGGCTTTCCCGCGACTAGTTTGGAGGAAGGTGTCCGCGTTTGTTGATGTCATCCGTCGTAGGCGAAAACGCAACGGTGGCCTAGCCAAGGAACGGGTGACCAAACTCGGAAGAATGATAAAGGGAAACTGCATTGAGGTTATGTAGTACAGATGGAAAGCGACGCGTCTGCAATTGAATATACCATGGTGTGGACAGCATTCCGCGCTCGTGAGGCCGGCCGACTGCCTTGGGCAACACAGAGACACGCGACCATTGCCTTTATCCAATCGAGGTCGGCCAAAAGTCTTTCACTTCCTCGTCGTAGGCGCTCAAGCAACCAAAGTGAGGGACAGCAATTCGTGACCTCTTACGGGAGGCATAGCACTTGGTAGACCGAAATGCGAGATTCTGGGCGCAGTAGATCACCCTGAATCCCCGCATTCGGGCTGGCCGTGGATGTAGTAGCCAAGATACAAGGCGTCGGAGAGGTAGAAGACGATTCGAAGGGAAGGGATTCGCTTGCAGAGGAGTGTGTGGTTATGGACATAGGCGACGGGGATGGTGTTGAGCCCATGTAAAACGGGGGGAAGGTGTTGATAATTCCGCTGCGGGTGGTCGAAGAATATCGAATCGTTCAAGTCGAGGGGTAGAGATCATCAACGGTAAATTGGGCGATACAAGTCTTTGTGTTATGGGAGCGTCTGGGAACGATACAGCAGGCATATCGGACTGTGGTGCTCCATTCTGTTGCCCATTGGAAGACTGGGAGGCGGTCCATGTCGGTAAAAATCGGCCGGGTTGTTGGTTCATGCTAGCCAGCGAGGTTGGAGCATCGTAAAGAGACATCGGTCTGGGCACTACATTCGATGAGGAAGGAGAAGGGGGCTCGAGAGGATGCCTCCGAGTGGGAATGGTGGACGGTTGACGTCGGTCGGCTGGCGACTTGAGAGCGCGGTTCAGGGAAGACGACAGTCCCTAGGAAAGCGTCGCATGTGTGTTCGAGAACGGCTGTGCCTCGAATGGTCCATCTGAAGGTGTGATCTGCGAACTTCCCTCTGCGTCGGCGGTGTCTAACTCAGCTGAGTATCGAGTGCCTAAAGCCGTGTCGCACTCCTCGACGCGTATCTGTAAGCCCGAAGGAGTCAAGGGTGCCAGCTCCTTTAACGATGCCAAGTAAGTGGGATTGGAGAGACCTAATCTGACATGATTACGGGCACGCCTTCCCGGAGACACGCCTAGACTTCAGATTCGCTACATGAATTTCACCAAACGCTTCACGATCAATGTCGTATCGCACCTTTTGCGGCAGTCGAGCCATCCCATTCCGAGTTTCCGACCAACAGCGGTCTATCGCTGCCCTATGCGACCGGGTGCTCCAAGGCTATCCAATCCAGTAGTCTTGTTCGCCGAAGATAGCGACAACCATTCGGACTACTAGTTCGATGCTGGGAGTTGAAGGTGCCCGTCCGGGATTAGATAGCCTGAGTTTCGTTCGTGCCCTCAGCGTTCGTCCTATAGTCGCCTTGCTTCGGCACCCTCGAAGGGCGATATGGGTGGAATATCAATGCATGCCAGTGTGTGCAAGTCGACGTTGACATTGGATGGGTCTGATCGCGTTCACACAGGTAGAAAGAGCAGCATGACCGCATCCTACAATGTCAGTAGCCAGTTGGGAGGTGGGAGATAGAACTAGGTGGTGGAAGACACACCTAGTAGTAGCCCGTATCGCGAGGCCCTAGCTAATCTTCCGTGACTTCAGTCGGTTTCACGTTGAAATTCGCAGGGATGACGAGGAGATGATAGAGGTACGGACATACTTCAGGGCATCAAGACCCGCGAGCTAATCTCGGTGCCCCTGCAGTTCCCAACCCCTCGGTCGTAGTGTCGTGGTAGTGGCCGTTGTCGAAGAGAGCGGAAGGCACATCAATGATTCGGAGCTGTCTCCCACGACCATCATCCATCCTTTGAGTGTAGTGAGCCTGAGTCTCAAGCAGGCATTACCTTGAATGATACCTTCGCAGAAGACCGTGTATTTTCGGCCATATAACGGACTTCCAAAGCGTTGTAGTACTACCAGGCACCGTTGAGCAAGCACTAGATGGCATAGGTAATATACAGAGCATTGAGCCACTGGGGCATAATAGTAGTAGCGGAAAAGCAGGAGGGAGACGCATAGGACATACGTGAACAGCGGTATAGACATATATCAGATACGGGACACAGTTCTAGTCATACAGGTACAGGGTGAATAATAGACGGCGGACGTCACGGCGAAGTCGATGAGAAGCAGCATGAGGAGACATAGCGACCTGTTTGAGCAGTATGCAAGCGAAAATCAGGTCCTGAAGGAGAAGACAAGGAGTTCAACAAAACGTACCAGCGTCCTAACGTTCGGATACCAGTGCATATCCCATCTTGCCGACCTGAGATGGATGAAGAGGCAGCTTATCTGCGAGATTCGCGACTCGGGCGGCGCTCGTATACCTTCCTCCGAGGTCAAAAAATTCGTAGAAGATCTCAAGAAAGTACCCTCGAATGAAAGCATACTCTTCCCTCCTGTCGGGATCGGTCTTCAGTGATTCAGCAATTTCCATTGCTGCAACGAAAGCCCTGCGAAAGGATGATTGTGCCAAACCATCACCGAAGAAGCGTGTCGTCTCGATGTGGGTGAGCCTGCCGATGCCGAACATGTGCGTTAGCAGGGTGTGGAGCTGGAGAGGTTCAGTACTGAGCAGAGACAAACACAAGGTTGCATGTTGCAACTCACTTCCGCGTGGGTCGTGACAAACATGTCGGCAACAATGTCGCCTGGAGCACCGGGCGCAATCTTGACCTGCTCGTCATGCAACCTCCCAGGAAGCTCCGGGTACGCCTTGGCTATCTCTCTTATCCGTAGACAAACGCCGCGCGTCAGCATCTTGGACAGGCAATTGATGCTTGCGCCCTCGAAACCCGCGAAAAAAAGGCGGAGCGGTTGATAAGTGGTGGCCGGTACACCTGTAGGAATTATGAGGTCGGGAAAGGGTGCTGGACCAGTGTGTGCTGTGTAGCGGGAAAGGGTATTGAAGTAGCAAGCCACAAGACATTGTCGAGGCTGTAGAGAGGGGATGATGAGGACGACGGGAATAGAGGGGTGTTCAGAGACGGTACTGACGGCTGGCAGCTTCAACATCAATTTCACATCCAGAGCGTACTCGGGACGAGCTTCTCGAACGATATACCCTGTGCTATACGAGAAGGTCTCCAACGAGGACCCGACTGCGTGCTGGACTTCTGTTTCGGAACCGTCTATGCAGTCAGCCATCTCGGGGTTACATAGCCGAAGTACGGCTGGGGTGAAAATGCCAAGCAGTGCAACGGTACACCTCTCGCGCAAATGGAATACGTCTTCGTATATCTAGCAGGAGATCAGCCACGTTCACCGACTGGGAACAAATTTCAAGCAGTAAAACTCACGAAACTCGTTACACTTTCTTTGAATTCTTTCTCCAGAAATCTCACCAGCGCGTGGAGAACCACTGTCGACAAGTTAGTGATCACGGCATGCTGAGGAGTTAGCCAACTCACTGTGACGAGTCGTTATACTGAAATCGGCCAAAGCGATTCGTGCCCCGAGGTTCCGTTTAGAAATGAGGGAAGTGCAGAGAGTCGTTACCACGTCACAGACCCAATCCATGGCCTCCCTGCTTTCTGTAGGAGCTGTAGGGCCTAGATTGTCCAGTAGCGACTTGATAGAGGGTCTGTCGACTAGATGCGAAATAGCGTAGTGATACTTGATGGTGTCCGAATATTTGCTGCAGATGTTCTTCGTAACCTTACGCGAGAGGCACTCGACCCCGCAGACTAGACCATGCGCCGGTTCTTGGACCATAGCTTGCTCAACAACCGCGACGGAGTCTTCAGATACGTCGTAAACCAAGTTCCCCTCGGGGTCGTCCTTCAGGCCTTTTCCGAGGGCCAATCGCACCGGTTCATTGCCGAAAAACATGTCAGCAAATTTTACAGCAAGGGGCCTCTCGATCACTTTTCCCGGAGGAGGAGCGTCGGATGTTGCCGATGTATCCATCCGGAGAGCGCCTTTTGCTCTCGGTTTCTTGGATGTCGAAGCTTTCGGTTTCGCACCGCCTTGAACCCGACCGGGTTTTGAGCTTCCAGGAGTCGTGCTCGGGCTAAAATTCGGATCCATGATGGAATGGAGACCTGCGTTATCGTAAGCCCGCTTGGCCAGAACGGAGAGCGGCTGGTACCGGAGAATGTGTCAGTAAGTTGAACTGAGACCTGCTGTGGGCATACCTGGCTTGGGCCTGGAGCTTGACGGATCTGCGAGACGGGACGTTGAAAGTCAAGACGTGAAGGACCCGCGGGCATGGGACGGTGAGGATCTTGGAAGGTCGACGGAAGCGGAGGGTTCTCTTGATTGGGGGTTTGTACCCAAGCATTCTGAAAAGGATGAAGTATGAGGTGGGTGATATGTGCAACGCAAACAGCTGACATACGCTATGGGCGCCCTGGGGCTACACGAGATCGGTGTAGGGTAAGATGATTTGTAGGCGCTACACAGGGAACCGACGTACGTTTTGAGGAGGAGGACCGGCATGAGGAAGAGGACCAGCATGAGGAGGAGGACCAGCATGGGGAGGAGGACCGGCATGGAGCAAGG
>JANDKE010001344.1:0-14942 GCA_027627275.1 Coprinellus aureogranulatus
GACTGGAATCCCAAACGCTCGACAGTATCCCTACAATCGATCGTGTTCCCTTGGCTTCCTCACATTGGCCTACGCTTGGATACTATCTTGGATGATGCTAGGAGGAAGGTCAAGAGTCTGCTCAAGTCCTGGGTTGTCGGCGAAGGTAACCCCAACGACTTGCGGGCTTGGAAGGACGTGAGTATTCGTCAATCTCCCACATGCAATGCACATTATCTGACCACCACTTTCCAGGTCTTCGGCAAAGGCGAATGGAATACGCTCATGCTGAAGTATATCGTGCCCAAACTCGGGGAAACCCTACGCACCGAATTCCGTATATATCCCCCAGCGCAGAAGATGGAACCCTTCAATGCAGTGGTGGCATGGTCAGATCTTCTCCGACCATCCATATTCTCCCAAATCCTGGAAACCGAATTCTTCCCCAAATGGCTCGACGTTCTCCATCTATGGCTCATCCAGCCCAACGTCAGCTTCGAGGAGGTCGCTCAGTGGTACCAATTCTGGAAGGATGCGTTCCCGGAAAGCGTACGGAGCCTACCCAACATCGAGCGCGGGTTCAGGTATGGTTTGCAGCTGATGAACGACGCCATTACGCTTGGCCCAGAGGCACCCGCCAAGCTCAAGAAACCCGACTTCCGTGCGGAGCTCACAGCGAAGCAGACGCCATCTCGCACTCCGAGCGCCAGGGACGCGGAGAAACGTCCTGCAAGACCGTCAGCTCGTGCTACGGAGATCACCTTCAGAGCCATCGTGGAGGAGTATGCTGCCGGCCACGATTTGTTGTTCATCCCGACAGGACGTGCGCATGAGAAGTCAAGGATGCCGTTGTTCAGAGTCAGCGCGACGACAGATGGGAAGCATGGGTTATTGGTGTACGTTCTGGACGATGCGGTGTGGGCGCCTCAGCCTGGTGGGTTGGAGAACGAAGAGTTTAGGGCGATCAGCTTGGAGGATATGGTTACTAGGGCTAAATCGTAGGGCGCATGGGACGAAGATAGAGATAATGCGTGCATATATGTGTACATGAAAAGTAGATGGTCATCTAAGATGCGGATTCCACGGGAGGGTAAGCATTATAGAAAGCAATATAAAGATAAGATGGGTATGACTGAGCCAGGGAATAGTGAGCACGATACTCGGACTGTCTATCGGTAGGGAAAGTCTGTATCGAGGAACTGGTCAAAAATAGAAACCTCGCCAGCACAGTCGCCGCTGGAAAACCGGTCACGTAGTAAGCAACAGTTAATAAAACGCGGGGAAAACACATACACAACCAGCTGGTGTTCCCCTTTGAATCTATCTCCCAAAGAAAAGGTCGCAATGTCCGAGTTGACCGTGACAAGTGGTTTGCCGTTCTTTGGGTTAGATGCTGCTTCAAGTGGATTCCATAGCCTTACGCAACCTTTGTAAGGGGTATCAGGTGGGAGTAGAAAGAGTGCCACCTGACCACTCACCGTCGCTCCCGCCACTGACCAGCCCAAGCCGGGAATCCTTATACACCCACTCCAGGTTCGAAACGCCGTAGGGTGCGATCCCAGGATTGATCCTCGTCACGGCACTGTGCTGGAAGTTGTATAGCAAGCCTTTGCTCTTGATGAATCTCGAGTCATAAACGTGCACGCAATTGTCATATCGTGCTAGAGCAATGAAGACACCATCTGGACTGAACTGAGCGCCACGGTGCTCTCCTGCCTCGTCTTCGTCGTCCTCGTCCATGAGCTTGAAAGGTTCCAGTTCGATCTCCTGAACAGGGTTGGGGTCTTTATTTCGAACGTCGTAGATTCGGAGCGTTGAGTTAGTGGGGCTGTTGCGAGTGACAATAGCCAGGCGGTCGCCAGCAGCATCTAGGGCCATCGCATCCCCTGCTTCATCATCCCGAAAGCGCACTGCTACTTTCTGGCGTGTGAGATCGTAAATCCTGTGCCAACTCCCATTGAACTGCTTTTGGTCGGTCGGTTCGGATGACGCGAAAAGGAGGCCCTTCGTGTGCCCGTGGCCCCACCGCATCTCCCCGACAATTTGGCCTGGCTCTCTCCCTCCTTCAAGCCTGGTGGGTTTTACATTGCGCCTCACGTCGGGGAAGATAAAGATGCTCCTACGCGTCGTAAAAAAGATAATCGTTATACAATATGAATGGGGAGGAGACAAACACACGTACCGTTCAGCAACAGCAAGGGTGACGGACTCGGGCTTGAACAACAGTGTTTGTGGGACACCCTGAGGAAACTTGTGTACTATGGATCAGCTTGTGAGTACTGACGCACAAGGGACAAGTTGTTACCTCACTTAAATGCGTCACATGCCAGGGTTCTTCACGGTAACGAAGCCAGACCTTGACGTTGCCATCGTTCCCCGATGACACAAAGCGGGTTGGACTACAGNGTTGTTGTCATCATATGTTGAGGTATGAAAGAGGGAGNACNTACTCGGCTGGACAGAACTTGACGTCGGTCAGTCCATAGTGNTTNACTCTGCTTTCAGTGTCTCCGGGTGTCGTGGCAGGAACTGGGGAGNNCCTCAGCTGAAGCTTNACGANTGGANTATGNGAATAANATAGACGCACAATGTTCACGATCTTGGTGCCCGGGNAGAATGACNGNNTGGCGACNGCGCTTGAGGAAGAAGGTCGTNAACGACCCTTCCACATTGTANGGATCGCGCNCTTCTACAAACAANATACTCAGAGGNAGNTNNGNGNATCANTNACGGAAGAGTGCTGACCATCCGGGGCGTCTACACCTCCACCAATGCAACCTCCTGCAGCGACAATGTGCCCATTACTTTGGTCGATGCTTACAATGGCTGACACTTTTTAGCATAGCACCCAGGTCTTGAGATGGGGATCACTNACATCCTGGACATTGCTTGAAGGAAGCCGTCAACCTAAGCCTATCGAAGCCCAGCTCTGCTGCTAGTGGTGGTCGTATATAATCCCAATCGCCAGGGAGCGAGGTCAGCTTCCTNACTCTCACAGTTGANGCAAACGTCCTCCGATTGTAATTGGAACAGTTTTGGAGCTGTGGNCAGTGTCAGANCATCTGTNGCGANGANAATGGTGGGTCNAATANGGAGCNNACCTTGTCTCGTAGCAAATGACTNGTCTGTAGGGCAGCNCGGTCATATAAGGCAGGACCTGGGCAGTCTGAGTNNGGTCNCTTGANCTCANGCAGCCTCCTCCAAGCGAGTTCTTCNGNNTCATCTTCAGCNGCTTCAGANTCGACGCTCTCATTGTCAGATTCATCTCGGTCTTCTCTGAGAGGCGACATTCGATTTGGGTTCGTCTGAATAGGNTTCCACTGCCATCNAGAAATNNAATNTATTAATGTNATAGTCGANCAGCACCTGGAGATGAGTCCTCACCAGGTTAGGNTTNTCCANGTTCAGTCCTGGAACGAGGTTCTCATANTCCTCNGCAGTTTCGAGTGACTCAAGAACAACTCTATCNAANAGCACCCCAGGNTTATCTATCTTCTCNAACACNGNAAAGCGNACTCNTGGGGGAGGNGCTNTACTGCTTGTGCCAGAACCAGGCGCGACCTGACNCCTCGGGGNCGATAAATGGNGGTTACTNCAGCTGGTGAANGCTGNCACGCTTGCNNCAGGGGAAGGAGGCCTGAACANGTCAGGNGTTGGACTCATGGGGTGTAGCTTCTGACGAGGCGGGTCAGCTGCCTACAGGCGACGNTCAGCACTGAGGTATATAATCGTTACGTACCATGCCNACCACTTCCACCTCGTCGACTTCCATCTCATCGTCACTGCAGAGATTGATAACGNNATNATCTTCGTCGTCACTGCAAAGATTAATAGTGCCATTATCCTCCTCCTTGAATTTTATTAGCGTNGGCGCTGGACGCGAAGCGGACCCCCGGGAAGANGTCGCGATNTTTGACNGTGCCCTGCTACCAGATCTGGAGGAGCCGNCACTGCTACNCTGCTGCGACGNCATCACCTTCCGCTTTTTCCGTGAACCTCTGTCTTCGTCCCCGNCGAGGTCAACGACGACTGGTGGGGGTGGGGGTGGNAACTTGTGNCCCGTGATTGTCACTNGGGANTTATTACGNTTCCTACTGGAAGGTATGTTCACCCCNGACGGTGGGTTGTACNNGCCTTGGTTTGAAGAGCTGGCNGATGAGCTTCCAGGAAGTGTNAGGTCAACCACNTAGGATAAATGTAGGGGCATGGNGGGGGTCTGTGCGCCGGCAGCGTGGTTGCAGACAGAGGTTCAATANTACTNCCGCGGCGAAGACAGGGGCGGAAATTAGGGGTGGGCCCCGACCTTAACCCTAGTCCAATAATGTTCCCTCCCTTCNAGTGGATTTCAAATTGGGACAAGNGTAACTCNTACCTGTAGCTTAACNATTTACTNAAGCATGAACCAACGGCATGACTGTTAGTGAGCGTTTCTATTAACNTGANNTAGAAAGNTGGAGGGGAATACACTNGNACNAAAGCACAGGAATAGTNTCTGCAAAGAAAGGTATATNATCTCGAACGAATNANTACGACTACGATGCTCCNCCAGTAAGGCCCGNGGGGAACCCNGCNAAGTCAACCTGCTCTTGATACGCCTGNCCGTCCACNGTAAACCCAATACGCANGCGTAGTCTGACATTGCTCTGCAAANGNNATGGGAATGAGCCATTAAGCNAAGCTAGAAGATAGNAAGGTACGNACACCGACGGGCGCCAAAACTCGCATCTGCTGGGTCTCCGTAGCNCCTGGGTTCACATTCGGGTTCGACATCGGGTGCATCTGCAGTTGTTGCGACTATAACNNTGCTATTCAGCCNACCAGAACCCAACATCNATCNAGACANCCTTACCTTCGGCACCGCAGCCTGGAACGTNATCCCAGTNACAGGNGACGAGCCCGTTGCNTGGAACCGNGCCANAATCAACACAGCTCCAGGCTTAGCCGCNGACGTCTGAGGCGTAAGCGTAATCTTCAACCCGTTCTTCTCATACGCAGTGTANGCCGTNAGCCTNGGTGCACCCGCNGTAGCTGGTGTAACAGGAACTGCCGCTGCGGCCTGGAAGGTCGAAGGNACGGCGGTNGCGGGTGTTGCAGGGTATGATTGGAGTGCTGAAGGNGTTTGAGGGACGGTTGCNGCTGGCGCNGAAGTGGTGNTGGATGAAGAGGACCCGAAGAGGCCGAGGATGTCGTCGACGGAGGACTTTTGTTGCTGGGCGGGAGGCGGAGGTGAAGTTGAAGATGGAGCAGACGAAGAACCAAAGATCTCGGCGAGGAGATCCTGGTTGGACGCGGCGTTGGGTGCAGGTTGGGANTTGTTACCTGCAGTTGGTGTTGACTGAACATCTTCACCCAGAAGATCGGCCTATACTCCCATCAGCNTGNGNNNNAGANANAGAGTCAAAGGACACCCACATCCATNGNNTTGGTCGANCCAACCGGTTTCCTCTCGCTCACCACACCCATNACAGTCGCCTTAAGCTCNGGAGCNGGCATCTGCTCCANAACACCGACNCTCATCTCACCCANCGTGAACAAGCTTGCNAATTCNACAGCGCGTTGCTGCAGTTCAAGNTCAGGGCTCGTNGTGTANTTGGCGAGGATCTCTGCAATACGNTCCTGTTCCGGCTGGGANGTNGTNGANCGAGCAGANATCTTGGTAAGGGCGGCAAGGAGGAACTGCCGNATGAGGTAGTTGGAATANGGTGAATCCATGCAAGAAAGCAAGAGGTCNATCAGTTCTGTATCTNGNAGCTACGGGAACGATNNGTCNNNGGNTNNNNGGAGANGCNNGTGNAAGAGCNTACTGGTGTNGANGATTCGTCGTCTACGATGCCNCCCTCNAANAAGATATCGCTGTANTCGCCAAGNATCCAGGTNGCTGCCANAGTCAANGACTCNTGNGANATATCCGACTTGAGTGCAAGATACAGCTTGGATGCCGTGTATGCTTGGAGCTCTGGTGTGTGCGCTACCAGTCGGATGAAAGCCGACAGGACTTCTTCCCTGACGAAGTTACCAGCCTGCATCGCATTAGNGAACNANNGGAAACGNNNGAGNTGAGAGCACATACCAATTTCAAGACGCGAAGAACGGTGTCGATATGCCATCNCTTGTTGGGNGCAAACCTCTCAGCCGCGAGNGCGATTTGGGTNGTCAGACCAAGCTTGAACTCGTCATCCGCAACTTCCAANAACGCCAGNAATTCGCGNACGAGGATGCGNACGTTCTGCTCGTTGATGAGTGCGTAAGACAGCTCAAGAGCACGCCGTCTGATGGAGATGTCNCCATCNCTNAGACAGTCCAAGATAGTGTTACGATGGCGTTGNACGGCNTTNGTGTCCATTGTGACCACCTTGTTCANGGTGTTNAANGCNACATACCTAAACATATTCGTCAGTACGATGTNTGGATTCGCATTCNCNGCNGAGGCCTACCGAATGTTGTTGTCGCGGTTGCTCAAGAACTTTCCGAGGATNTTGATAGCCATGACTCGCAGACCAGTGTCTGCTTCAATGTCCAGCACCGTGAGTACAGTCTCGTAAAGGATCGAGTTGCCGACGTTCTTTGAGCCATCAGTGTTNGTCGCGACCTGGCACCATATTCAGCAAAACAACTGATTCATGAGTTTGNAGACTNACCTGCGCGAGAATGTCATTCATGGCTTCACTCGCCTGCTCATCTCCCCTGCCAAGAAGTCTCAACAACCTCAAGATCTTCACTTGTAAGAAGGGATCCGTGATTCCAGATACATCGTGCTCCGGACTGTAACCAGTCGTCACTAGCGATTTGAGATTGCGGACCAGAAGCGGGACGGCCTATGCGAAGTCTGTCAGAAGNCCNGCTNTTCCTTNCCTGTAAGGACGTACACTGCGGAACTCNTTCAGCACTGCTTCATCGAGCTGGCACATTTCAGTGACAAGGGTGATCGCGGTGAGGAGGACTCCATGNTTCCGATCCGTNANNAGGTTNTTGGCTTTCCCGATGAAATGGTCTGCAAGATCAGGNACTTTCTTGATGACTCTGAGAGCACAGAGCGCAGCCTGCACCGCAGTCAGTCNATGATGATGGCCCNTAACACGCGCNTGGGCACGCACCTTTTTCCGTATGTAAGTGTTACTCGAGCCCANNAGNTTCTCGATTTCGTTGGCCAGATCGCGAGACATTTCCTCGGAGGCGATGTTTGCGAAAGTGCACANTGCNANGCCNACTGCNTACATATTGGAGTGATTCATGTCGCTGCACAGGGGTCATCAGTNGTNTNCNGGTACGAATGAGNNTNNAANGCTCACTTCTTCAATGANTTCGTAACCAATGTAAGCACCTCCTGGTTCTCGTCCANCAACAGCATGATNCCCAAGTANCCGAGACGCTTGTCCGTGAAGAGAGGGCTGGCGACGAGCTTCAGGCATTCGATCTGACCGAAATGTGCTGGAGANCCCAGCATATGGATGTAGAGGAGCTTGGCGACATTGTTGTGACGTTGAAACGAGTCNTCCTCNCGAAACGATGCCCTTATCGCNGCCGACTCTTGCTGGATTAGGGCGCGCTCATCTGCAACGGTCTATNGAGGAGGAAATGGAATCAGATTTGAAATAAGATGAACCCAAGGTGATAGAATACAGACCTTGCACCCGCGAATGCCCTTGATGAGCGCTGTGAAGGCGTAAACACGAACCCAGGATCAGCACAGAGTCCAAGTACCTTTGAGATTGTAGTAGGTCGGCATGCGTCGCACCTCTATCGCGCTCGAGGTTCAAGCTGTCATCGCGGCCATTCTGCGCGGTCCAGCCGAGCTGACCTAAGGCCATCACTGCATCAATTGGCGCAACAACAAGGACCCCATTGTTCTCCNCTCTACCGACAGCTTTCTTTTGAACCACCACTGTCAGCCAACTGGTTTGGCTTTTGCATGCAGAGCATGGTCGCTCACACTTCTATCCTCACTGCTATGCCTTTTTCTTCCAACATTCATGACTTTTTCACGCGACACGACGACAATCAATCCCATGGCTTCATTACGCGACTCGACAGGTCTCCCATCCGGCAGAAGAAGTGAGTGGGGCCCCCTTGGTGTCCTAACTTCTTCTAATATCGACCAGGATTGTGTTCTTCTCTGCTTTGTTCTCCAACATCCTCCTAACTGTCTGCCTCGGGGTGCTAGCTGCGGTAACGGTGCAGAACTGCCTCCAAGCTCCCTACCCACCATCCATGAGGCTCGCGTTCGCTCTCACCCAGAATGCGGTGCTGGCTTTGGCCTTTATTGCCATACTTCGTTCAACAGTCGTGCCATTTATCCTGGGAGAATGCCGCTTGCGTTATCTGTACGGCTTTCGGGAGTCTGAGCCTATAATCCGCCGGTCACCCCGAAGCTTCGACCTTCGAAACCTTGTTGTTGTGAAAGGCGATAAGAAGGCCTCAGAGCCTCACCCTGATGCCCGCATTGCTCTCCTCAACACCGCACAGCACCTGGTGGACCCTAGGCTTCTCTATTACAGGCCAGGTGCTCTCCTTTCCAACCATTACTGGACACCGGAGTACAGCGTGATGTTGCACGCCTATAAACACCTGGAAAATGGTTGGCTGGATGAGCTTGATTTCGACTTCGCTGTGTGGAAGAAAGAAGGGGGGCAATGGATTCCCTATGACCTTTGATAATTCCAAGGAGGGACCCATCGTTTACCAACCTTCTGACGGTGTGCTACATCTATACCGCCGTTCCAGCTATCCGCCTTATCCCTCTACGCATCAGCTGCTTTTCTTGGACATTTACGACTCTTATCAACGACCCTGCACATCATTGGACATTCATTTGACACCACCATCTCTCAAGCATCCCTTCTGCATCTACCTATCCCATTTTAATCTCCTTCCTATCGCAACCAACTCCTCCACATGGCGTAACTCTCTTCAACTCTCACTTCCCAATTGTATCCCGGANCTGTCACTGTATCCATAGGCTTTTTTACACNCATTGTACTCGGAAAAGNCGAGCCATGAAACGCTCTCCTGAGCGAAATAGGTCCTGTACTCAGTACTGACGCGCCTAACTGTGACAACGGACCAGAGGCTACGGAGGTNCGGCAGTCNGAGTACGGATCACACGCCGCCGACAAGTGAACGACTTGGACCTNCACCGTTTCTNACCTCAACGACCACCNTGANAGCTTTTNCNCTCTANCTTGNCCCNCACCACGGTCCCATACAGTGAANCCNTTGTCGCTCAGGCTGTCNAGGCTCTCNNACNGGTCCCTTCNAACTCGGANTACTGTTGCAGCAAGGTCCCTTGAGACGCGTTCTGCCAATTCTTGCTCTAAAGCTGCACGCTACATCCGCTGTCCACACCTAGATGCGGAGGTCAATCAGCTGGTATATTCCTCCCAGATATGATGTCCCCGCTCTTGGTCTGGCTGTTCGTTGTGTACGCGTGTAGCTCTTGGCCAGTAATCACAAACGCGTCACGAGTCTCTGCCCAACTAGCACCCCCCTGGTACCCTATCTGCCCTGCCCTGCACTCCAAGAGCGCCCATCTCGCCGTGGTCCGCTCATGATCGCAAAATTCCTTCTATCATTGACAAGAACGGTAAAGAAGCGGGTTCAATGTTTGTTCACAGCTCCCACTCTTCTCGTCACTCCTTCTCTAGGTTTGTCATCCTGCAAAGTTTGAAGTTCCCATCAAGGGCTTCTTTGCCTCCACCCGGTGACCTAGAGCTGCTTTAGTGTCTCCGGCGGCATATAAGAATGGGAGGTAGCTATCTTCTGACTCGAAACTCTCGCTTCTCGGCACATGTCGTCGACTGCACTACCCTCGACAAGTAGTCGTGGTGATTTGGAGAAGACTGCGCACAGGGAGAAGTCCAGAGAAGTGGAAGAGTCAAAACCCGTCTCGAGCATCGACGAGCAAGACGTCGTCGTCGTAGAATGGGAAGACACCGACCCTGAATACCCTCTAGTCAGTTCACCCTCCTCCCCTCTCTTCCGCTTGACTTGGCTTATTCACCGAACGTAGAACTGGTCTCGCTCGAAGAGGTGGTACATAACCATCCTCGTCTCCGCGCTAGTCTTCAACGCAACCATCGCCAGCTCCGCGCCGTCCGGCATCATCCCAATCTTGGCTGCACAGTACCACTTGTCGCACACAGTCGGGGTGCTCACTATCTCGCTGTTTGTCGTTGGGTTCTGTGTGGGCCCTTTGCTTTGGGCGCCACTTTCCGAACAAGTGAGCAAGTCAATGCCCCCCTGTGCGCGGTCGGGTATCATGGAACTGAAACTAATGTTTCGGAATCGCCCTGCAGTATGGCCGGAAACCTGTGTTCGTTGGGACGCTAGCCATCTTCGTCCTCACTCAAGTGGGGAACGCTCTCTCCCGAAATACGGCGTCGATACTTGTATTCCGAATGCTTGGAGGCATCTTCGCCGCCGCACCGGTGACCAACTCTGGGTGGGTCCCTTTCACGCTCGGGAGCCAGAGATTTTGAAGCACAGGTCTAATCCAGTTCAGAGGTGTTGTCAGTGACATTTGGGATGCCAAGACAAGAGGGAAGGCCCTCGCTCTATACGCTGTACGATCGGGTCACTCCGTATAACAGTTCCTAGACTGACTACCTCCTGCAGATCATGCCATTCACAGGGCCTGCTATTGGACCGACGATATCAGGCTTTCTCAATGTCGCAGGGGTCGATTGGAGATGGCTGTTTTGGATCCTAACCATACTGGTAAGCTCCCATCCTGATACCCGCACCGGAAAAAGCAGAGCTGAACCACGGACATCGGCAGGGCGGCCTAAGCCTCGCTCTCGTCGTACTCACCCTCCCCGAAACGTACAAGCCCGTCCTCCTCCGGCACAAAGCTATACGACTCAACGCACACCAGAATGACAACACGCGCTACATCGCACCCATAGACCTAGCCCAAGGCTCCTTATGGGAAAAATCCAGCCGAATCCTCCTCAAACCCTTCGTCATCCTAATCCACGAACCCATGCTCATGGCGATCACCGCCTACATGTCCTTCCTCTACGGAACCATCTACCTCCTCATCCAAGCTTACCCTACGGTATTCACCCGGGACCACCACCTCAACCCAGGGGTGTCTGGGCTGATGCTCTTGAATATGCCTGTGGGAGTGTGGTTGGGTGTATACCGTTTGTTCTGTATAGTAGCCCGAGGTAATGAAAGGGCGATTGGGAAGCACGCGCCGAACCCAGTGGCCTCCGTTACCCTGCCGACCGCTGTTATACCTTTGACATTCAATACCCTTTGATGGTCGTTGGCACCGCCGAGCGCCATATTCAGATCTTCAACCTCACCAATCCCGGAACCGCGTTCAAGGTGCGTCTGACTCGTCGCTTTGGGACACTGTGACTCACTTAGCGTGCTTCCCTGTCGTTAGACCATCACTTCTCCCTTGAAGTGGCAAACCCGAGTCGTCTCGTGCTTCTCTGCCTCGCAAACCAGTGGCTTCGCGGTCGGAAGTGTGGAAGGGCGAGTCGCCATTCAATATGTTGACGACAAGGACTCTGGGTGAGTACAACCTCCCTCCTTTGCATTCTATCAGGTATCTGAGCTCGTCATGCAGGAACAACTTTTCGTTCAAGTGCCACCGCCGCGACGCTGTGCCAAACTCGAAAGACCAGGCCCTCGTCTTCGCTGTGAACGACATCTCCTTCCATCCCACACACGGGACTTTCTCCACTTGCGGTAAGCCACCACGCCTTGCTCGCGCTGAATATAGCTGAGCCATGCGTCACAGGTTCGGATGGCACCATCCACTACTGGGACAAGGATGCTCGAACTCGCCTAAAGAGTGCGCCACTATACGCATGATCCGTACACTAGACATTGAGACTAACTCTATTCCCTCCTATAGCCTTCGAAGCCGCTCCTGGCCCTATCACCACCACCGCTTTCAACCGTAATGGCTCGCTCTTCGCCTACGGTGTCTCGTATGATTGGTCCAAGGGTCACTCGGGCATGACTCCTGGCCACCCCAACAAGATTATGATTCACCTCTGCAAGGAAGAGGAGGTGAGGAAGCGCCAAAGGAAGTAGATAGTTAGATTGGGAACGTTGCCTGTTCAAGTTCGTATCTTCCTGTTGTGTGTAATTCCGGAATCGCCTTCTTTTGTGACGCGCTGCCTATGCTTGCCAGTTCACGCATTCGTGTATTGCCCTCCTTCCTTTTTGTAATGTCTATCTGTGATAATCTCGACCCCGCCCTCCTTCCTTGTTGTGACCGCAGCATGCGTTACACTGCTATGGACTTGGTTTACCCATCGTAAACCACGGTGGAATGAAGTCCCTGGCGATGCCGTCGGAGGCCATAAGCGCGGCAAAGCGAACTCTCTCCCTTACACCCATCACTGCGGTACTCGCGCTCCAGACCGTACCATTCTACCTCAAACTCGCAGCTAGAACCCTGGGCTACCCAACACCGAGCTGCAATGGCTGTTTACAGCACTTTTGAATCCCTGTGCTGAGGGCAAAGCCTCCGAAGGAAGGCATGGGACTGTGCTATTCTTGGCACTAGCGCCCGGCGGACGTGTTCCCGAGGCGGTACTCAGGCATCTGTATTTAACTATCAGGTGGCTCGATGGCTAGGCCGCCCATTCTCTCTTTCTCCCACATCTGCGACATTCACCACCCCTGGAGCTTGCCTGTCTCGATAGTGATCAGGTCTCTTGAACAGTCTCCGACAACCAATTTGGGGCCAAGGAGACTTCGATAACTACGTCACTTGACAAGAACTACGAGGAACGGCGCTCAGACTGAAGAACAGGCAAGGAACAAGATCATCAAGGCAGCGACGACGAAGAAATAGGACGATATGCCTGGAAGAAAGAATCTGATGAGCATGAGCCACATGCTCGAGTCGTTGAACGATGCGGTCAACAAGGGGAAGGAAAAGGCCAAAGGAGAGAAGGCGGACCTGGAGAGAAAGCTGAGTGAGCTTGGAATCGAGGTGCCTTTGGTCGACGTGGAGATTAAGGTGTGTGCGTCGTCTGTTATCTGCGCTCAAGCGGACAATTCGGCTGCTTGGCGTCAATACAATCGGCTTGGCTGAGTTGAATGGGCGCTTATGGTGATTTCATAGTTCATTGGAGCCTCTGGGCTGCCGAAGATGGACGTTGTCGGGCTGGCCGATCCCTACTTCGTCGCTAAACTCGACGATAAGATCACCTTTGTGTACGTGCTTTCTTCCCCTCAGGTTCACGCCGGGTGTTTATTCTTGAAACCCATCACTCAAACGGCAGCTCCAACGTAATCCGCAACCACCTATCCCTGTCTGGAACGAGGTCTGGCGAGTCAGGAATGTACCCGCAACCACGTCTCTGAAGGTTGAGATCATGGACAAGGACGAGGGCTCTGCCACGGACGACTTCATAGGCAAATTCAGCGTCTCACTTACCCCAGGTGCGAAGGAAGTCGAGATTGAAGGGCCCATTATCGCCCTGCGCAAGGCTCGAGGGACCTTCTGGCTTAAGATCGACAGCAAGCCCAGCGAAATGAGGCAGAAGCACGACTTCCACTATCTCTTCGATGGTCCCATCCGCGTTACTCGACATTTCTCGCCGACGGTGGGGCTTCTAACCTCAGGAAGTGCGGCGAAGACTCCATCCCACCAAGGAGCGCCCGGAGAAGGAAGGCCAAAGCGCGACGTCCGTCTATACTCTACATGGAAGTTCAACCTGAAGTCCGTTCCTCTGTTCTTCCGCGACGTTTACCAGGGGTGGAACCAGAAGTACCCAGCAGCCCAGAAGATCTTTGGAGGTGGCGCTTCTTCCCTTGCCGTTCGCGCAGGTATCCAGGCTGGAC
This sequence comes from Coprinellus aureogranulatus, assembly GCA_027627275.1. NCBI lineage: Eukaryota > Fungi > Basidiomycota > Agaricomycetes > Agaricales > Psathyrellaceae > Coprinellus > Coprinellus aureogranulatus. The sequence continues at coordinate 13,792 of JANDKE010001344.1, forward strand.
ATAGAATGCTGTATGCACGGCTCGCGTCGAATGGTGTAGGAGTAATCGACAACATCGCGGAGGATGGAAGTGAAGAGCCTGTGCCACTGAAGGACGTCTTGAACGCGGGGTCCGTAGCACCACCTTCTCATGCGGATAATAGCCCTTTCGCTGGGATGAGGAGGGACGCGAGCCATAACAGCAGGAACTCTGGGGAACAAGATAGAGATCTTGCGACCTCGTTGGCAGGGGAAGACGGACGAATCAAGCCAGCCGTGTACACCTATATCATCTCTGCAGTCGACGACACATGGCGGTTTAGCGAGACGGGGGCTGCGTTCTTCGTCGATTTCGCGTCCAAGCACGCGTTGCATGCTAACTGCGCGACGAAGGTTCGGTATTCCGGCGAGTTCCATCCACGTCCTGTTGGGGGATGGGCCAAGTTCAACGATAGCATCTCGGACGACGATGTCGATTGGGAGCTGGTAATTGACAATAACAGTGGGACGTATGCCCCAGACAAGATGATGCTCCCTACTGTTCAAGAGTGTATGGAGTACAACTTCGGGTGCAGGACGAAACCAAGGAGCCACAAAGGAGAACGGGCGTTCAGGGTCGTCGTATTCGACAGGGAGGACAAGCGGCTAACGGAGAGTGTCGAGGCTTGCAGGAATTACGCGGTGAATGTGAGAGGCGTACGGCAAGAGGATTTGCAGCCTCATGTGGACGATGGAGAAGTTACGTTGGAGGGTGCGGCCAGTCCCAAAGCGCAAGAGGAGTTTAGGGATTTGCCTGCTCCTCCCCTTGGGCCTATGCAGATGCCTACCCCTCAAGTGGCAGGGAGGGATTTGCAGGATACGTACCACCCAATGCCGCCCATTTCCATGCCTACGCCGTATGGGAGGGGCCATTAGGTAGCCGTGCGTCGATCGAGCGTTCCTTTCGGCTGGATGTTGGGAGTGCTTTGTTTGTTTTGCTTTCGTTCATCTGAAATCTGCTCCGCGATAGTGATAATGCACATATGCAAGGACAAATGTACTTTATATCGTTTTTACCGTTTGACGAGTGCCTCGAGATTGTATATTGAAAACAAGCTGGTTTCTGTGCATGTCGAGGAAGACGGGGTCTTCCGGATTTCTTTGAGCCCCGCTGATGGCGGTATGAATGATATC
>JANDKE010001345.1:0-14940 GCA_027627275.1 Coprinellus aureogranulatus
AGCTTAAGCAGAGCGCCCATCCTTATCGGCGCCTCGAGGCGCGGGTAACGTTGATGGGAAACCATTGGGTGTCCATTGGCTGCGGCGGGAACCTTCAATGGAGCTTTACGCAGGCCTCAATGTCTAAATGAGGCCATACTGGGCACTGTTCCCGGGGTGGGTTGTCGCTGTACTAACCCATACAGTAAGTCAGCACGAGCCTATGGGAAAGAGCAAGTCATTGGGGGACACACCTCGCTATTACTTTGTAGACATAAGTGACTGTTGAACAATACCGGCCAGCGGCGCGCCTGGACGCTGGGATACCATTGCTTAGGACGCTTCTGACGCCCGCTACAAAAAGGTATCGACGATCCTTCGTGAGTTACTTATACGAGCGTTTAGCCCCCGTAAAGGATATAGCGTCGGAGCCAGACTAGCAGGCTTTTCAGACAATGAGTTGAAGCACATCGAGAGTCGTTCTCAAGGGCAGTCAATGGAAACGCCAGCGGAAGGCCAGACAATTCCACCGATCTCCTTGCTACCCTTCACCAACGAGACCACGAGGCTTGCATGCATCGTAGTTGTACCACCGTGGTGACAACAAGTCGCGGGATATAGACCGCGAATGGACTGGATGAAAAGAGCTGCCCCGAGTCGAGGTTATTCTTTAGAGTGCCGCATTCTATACCACCCTGGCTAAAGAGGAACGGAAGTGCCAAAGGCAGACCTGCACTCGAGGCTGGGCCCATTGGAAGGTCGGGGAAGCCACGAGCGAGCAGATAGCTGATTTTTCCGGGAGTCATGACCCGCCTGTCCTCGAGGCAGTCTCGAAGGCGCCCCGTGCTATTAGCAACCTATAACCTGGTCTTCCTAGATATGTCACAACTGCCGGTCAACCGAGGGCATAGACAACACATCGATCTTCTAATGAAGCTTCTTGATAGTCTGTTAGTCCCCAAGTCCAAGACTCACTTTACACTGCCTTGACACCACATTGCTTTCCGGCGCAGCACCCCGAAGGCAGTCCTTCAATCGGCCCAAAGTGCTTCCCCTCTCTCGTAAACGAGAACAAGACCCCAAAATGCCGTTCAGGCTAAGAGGCTCCTCGATTGCTGCCATTCTTCCGTCTTCCAGGCCATTCCGCGCTCATGGTGGTCGTGTCAAAAAGGTGAACAGCACCACAACCGTCGTCACCGTGACGAAGGCCGTAATTCGACCACCGCCCCGCCCGTATGGGTCCATATGTACCACTTTCCACCTCTGCCGCCCGTCTTTCAGCTGGCAGAACCTGCCCAAAATGAAGCTCATCTGATAGAGTAAAACAATCCCTACTCAATAGAACCTGACTTAAAATCTCATTTCTATACGACCCAAAGCTTTTGAGGGTCCCCGGCAAGCCATCACCGTATTTGATCATAGCGGAGCGGCAGTGGGAAATGGGGATAACCCATAAGTGGATAATGTGGCGATGGACAAGCCTTTCGATGGTCGCAGGCGCTTTCAAAACTCCTCCACCATCCTCCATGACGCCTACCGCAGTGTCTGCAGCGGCGGAAGCAACGACGTCGGCCGCAGAAGGGGCGTTGAAGTTCGGCAACCTCAAGGTGAGGAACGTGTTGTTGCAGGGCTTGCTTCGTGATCTCATCGTGGCTCTAATTGTCTAGGTCGTCGGTATCCTCTTGGCTGTAGCCAGTGGAGTGCTCATCGGTGCGAGCTTTCCACTGAAGAAGAAGGGACTGCTTCGCTCGCAGGCGGGTGGAGAAGCTGGCGAGGGTGTTGCATACCTCAAGTCGGTGAGTGCAAGTGGATTGCAGCGAGGTCGTGTGTGTTGACCGGCGTTTAAAGGTACTATGGTGGGCCGGAATGATAAGTGAGTGGTCAGAATCCGAGGGCATGCCGATATCTAACATGGTGTAGTGATGATTCTGGGGGAGATTTGCAACTTCGCGGGTGCGTTCCATTGAGTTCTGGTCAGATTGTAGTCTGACATCCAGCGCAGCATACGCTTTCGTTGAAGCTATTGTCGTAACACCACTGGGAGCCCTATCCGTCGTCATTTCCGCCATTTTATCGTCAATATTCCTCAACGAAAAGCTGAGCTTCTTTGGGTGGTTGGGTTGTGCACTCTGCATCGTACGTCTTTTCCCCACTTGCAGCGCTTGCACTGCATCTGACCTACCTTAGCTTGGGTCTGTGATCATCGCTATTAACGGCCCCCATGAAGCCGCAGTGGGTCAGATCCGCGAGTTCCAAAAGCTCTTCCTCTCGCCAGGCTTCCTCGCATGGGGCTCTGTCCTTATCGTCGCCTCCCTCGTTATTATCCTCTACTTTGCGCCGAGATACGGCAAGAAGAGCATGCTGTGGTACATCTCCGTGTGCAGCATGATTGGCGGTCTGTCCGTCAGCGTAACCACCGGTTTGGGTGCTGCGATTGTCACCACTGCCACAGGGAGTAACCAGTTTAAGTACTGGTTTATCTATTTTTTGCTGGGATTCGTAGTAATAACGCTACGTGAGTGTGGATCCTTTCTCCGGAGCATTACAGCTAATCCCTTCTTCTCCAGTAACGGAAATCTACTACCTCAATGTCGCACTCGCGATGTTCAACACCGCCATGGTCACCCCCACCTACTACGTTATCTTCACCTTCTTCACCATGGTCACGACCATCATCCTCTTCAAGGGTCTCAAAGCGCCCGTCCTACAGATCATCACTATTGTGATGGGTTTCCTCGTAATCTGCCTCGGCATCACCATTCTTCAAATGTCCAAGATCGACCCCAAGAACCTCGGAAAGCTGGACAGACGCTCGACCCTCCTCCTCCAAGCCGCACGGACACACAACGACGACATCGACGAGAAAGGCGACATCACGCACATCGAGGATCCAGGTATCGACACCCTCCGCGGATCCTTCGGTACAGTCGGAAGCATCATTCGCGCTCGTACAGCAAAACGGCTCAGCCAGAGCAGTCGTCTCTCGAGAGGTGCTACAGCCTCTGGAGCATGGGATCCTCACCACCAGGCTAGGGACTCGGGGTTGGGTGGCCTTCCTGATCGCCTTTCCGGCATGAAGCGTCATCAACTTTACGATGCCCCAGTACCCCGACCTGGCGGTGGGGACGACGCCCATTCTCTCCATTCCGTCCAGTCACTCACCCCGAAGAGACCGACGATCAAGTTTGACAATCGCGATATTGTGCATTCGTATAACCGTCCTGGAACGGGCGATAATACCGCTAGGCATGAGCACCGTCAAGCATTGGGATCACCAGCTGCACGAGACGGCTATCCCCCTCTTCCCCCGATGCCCACTTCCGGTCAAGGTCTGCTAGATACACCACTGCCCCAACTGCCACGCGACTCGACAGCTTCTTTGGATAATATCGCGGGGCTGGGAGCTAATGGCAGGCAGGACAGCAGTGGTAGTGGGCAGTTGAACAGCAGTGGGAATGTCGGAAGCACAACAGCTGTGGGCAGCGTGGGGAGTTTGAAGGACTTTGATTTTGACTTCGACAAGAGCTCGAAGGATAGTGGGTCTCTGAGCCAGTTGCTGGCATATCCGCCGTTGTTGGGGAAGGAGCACGATGTGCATAGCGCACCGCCAACGGTATACGATCGGTATCGCCCTTCACCACCGAGCAGGAAAGATTCAAGAGATATCTTTGACCCTAACGCCGTACGGGAGACGCTCTTGTCCTTCCCTTCCGTAACGGACTCCGCAGCAAGCCAAGACTGGAGCGAAGCCGAACTCGATAAAATCAAACAGGCTGATTGGGAGAGACAAGAACGGGAAAGTCGGAAGAACAAGAGTAACGTCTCGTTAGCCGCGACGCTGGGTATTCCAGGGGGACGTGAACGGGAGAAGAGCAAAGAGAGAGGATCGAAGGTGGGTAGGAAGTATCCCAAGGCGAACGCTGATAGTGACCAGGAGGAAAGTGAAAGTTTGTGGAGGAGAAGTTTAGAGAATGAGAGTGAGGAGGGAGGGAGTACGGCGAGTCATGGAATTCGGTTGGTGCAGTCTCGTAAGTGAGGCTCCGCTCAACCAGACCTGATTTTCGCGCCTTTTTCGTTCACCTTTTATCGGTTCGCTTGGGGTTTTCTCCGTCACTGTTGTATTCCTTTTCTTTATTCCCGCATCATTCGTCTTTCTTGCTGGTCATAGGGAACGTCTTTTGCAACCCGGACAGACGCGTCCCCTTCCCCTTTTCTGGTCCATCCCTTGTTGGCGTAGAGGGATGGGGATGCAACCTGGATTTCGTTTTACATATCTTTAAATCTCTTTTTTCTTCCCTCTCTGCTACCGGACACTTACCCTTTGGCGCTAATTCTACTACACACACGACAACTGTGCCTTTCTATCCCCCTTGGCTTCTGTCCCTTAAGTGTATGTATCGTTGTAGTATATCCGTGGATCGTAACGACCTGTCACGAATATTTACATGACCTGTTTCTTTCATGGTAGTAGTCTTCGCGGACGCGGGGTCACAACTGGGAGCTGGCAGAGCGCTGGTCTTCAGTCTAGGTAGGCACTCCCGAGCAGCCTTCTGCGCCTATGGTCCATGTTGGGGGCGTCAGCTCACCGAATTGAGAGTCTCGTCGAAGATCCCATCTCTGTACTTAGAACGGGACGAAGACTTTTTTCTTTGACCCAAGCCGCAAAATTAGGACGTTAGGCTAGACCGTTACTATGCGAGTAAATCTACTACAATGGGCGTAGAATGGACATCCGAGTCAGGGGCAACAAAGCGGTTGGAGGAGGAAACGTCGTACAGTCATTGGCTAACAATCGATGCAATGGAAGCCATCTTCTCTGTTAGTATATCGGTTAGTACACGCGCCTGTCACGCGTGAAAGCTGGGTTCAGACAGAGAGTAGTTTTGCCCCAGTTCCCTAGTCCCAGAGGTAGGAGCATTCACCGTCCATCGTCTGAACCAGTTTCACAGTTGTACAGCGTCCTGCAACGAGATGTGCTCGCTGGCATAGCCAATGCCACAAACCCCGCTTGTTCGGGTATCATGCATCATGTCCCACACACGGTCGGTTTGCTGGCGAGTTTCGAAAGTTGGACAGCCTGAGCCCAAGTTTCACCTCTGCTTGTATGTCGCTTAAAAAGGAGCCAAATTACACTGCCGTCCACCACCACTTCTATCACCTGTCACTAGTTCGATTGCCGTCGACCACCACATTCGCCTCGATGAATCGAAGGGACCGTAGAACAATCGCGGACGATTGTCCCGAGAGCCTGACAGACGGTCTTTCCTGGGAGGTTGTGGATCTTCAACAAGTGGATCAGAACGACGCGCCTCAATCAGCCTCCAAGTCTCAGAAGGTCGGAAAGTTCAACTTCTTCAAGATCAAAGGCAAAGGCAAAGGGAAGCGCCCCGAGAAACCTTGCACACATTCTCCACCCACATGTCAACATCTACTCCCAAGACCGTTCCTTCTCTCGTCACCGTCCGACCAATATCGAGACGACGTCGACAGCAGTAACTGTCCTCCTGCAGGGCCACTCCTCAGCACGAATTGCAGAGAGGGGCGATGAAAGCTAAACTCACCGATTAGCATGCTGAGTGTGAATGATAGAGCCCTGGACAAGGTCGTCAAGAAAGTACTTGAGGGCACCGCGGGAGTCCTCGTAGATGAGACCAGAGATACGCTTCACACCACCACGACGGGCAAGACGGCGGATGGCGGGCTTCTTGGTAACTGTGAACGATAGTGCGTGCCGCCGGTCAATGATCCCGTTCTTTCCACATCTAACCAGCCAGCGTACTTTGGATGCTATCACGACAAATCCTGCGGTGACGCTTAGCACCACCCTTTCCAAGGCCCTTAGGCCCCGACGCATCGTAAGCCCAAAGCCCATCCTACGCAGAACCCGACTGCGCACCTTGCCACCTTTACCACGACCAGACATGTCCATGAGTTGCTGTTAGGGTAAAATAGTCAATTGAAGGGACGTCGAAGTCGACCTTGCGGTAGCGGTGACGGAGGTGGTGGTGTTTGAGAAGCAAGAGCGAGACGGGCGCTTAATCTCCTCGACTCGGAGGCTGAGCATGTCAGATATATGACCTTCTGTGCGCCCCAAACGCGCGCATTCGCCCCGACTCAAGGCGACCCTGCAATGCATAGCTGGAACCTGGAGCTGCTCATGAATAATCGGTCGGACGGCCCAAATTACAAGGATATGGCAGGGAGCGGGAAGCAAGAAAGGCAACGGTACTCGATAAGTCATATATAGCCCACAAGGGGAGCAACGGATAGATCGCATGGAAGCGGAGGTATAGCTGGAATAGCGGAGGCAAATGGGTCCATGTGGGGGTACGGGCTGGTACGGGGCAGAACGAAAAGCAGAAGTCAGAAGGAGACTGCTCCCCTTCACTCCCAAACAACCTCTCCTTAAACACCGAAACCGTAGAGAGTGCGACCAGAGCGCTTGAGGGCGTAGACAACATCAAGAGCAGTAACCGTTTGGCTATAGGAACCAATTATCAGTACGAGTCGCAAAGAGGAGGTGGTGAGAGGTAAACTCACCGCTTAGCATGCTCAGTATAAGCGACAGTGTCCCGGAGAACGTCTTCGAGCATAATCTTGATAGCACCACGGGTCTCCGGGTGGATGAGACCAGAGATACGTTTCACACCGCCACGGCGGGCGAGACGATGGATACAGGGCTTGGCAGTACCTGCGAACGATAGAGGGTACCGCCAGTCAATGGCTCACGGGCTTCTTTTCTATATCTGACCATCCAACGTACCCTGGATGCTGTCACGACAAATCCTGCGGTGACGCCTAGCACCGCCCTTTCCAAGACCCTGAACCCGAAGCACTCGTAAGTCCAAAGCACACCTAGCTCTACAGAACCCGACGACGGACCTTAGCACCTTTGCCGCGTCCAGACATGTCGAAGAATTGCTGTTGAGTGAATTAGTCAGTTGAAGGGATGTCAAGGTCGATCTTGCAGTAGCGGTGACCAAGGTAATGGTGTTTGGGAAGCAAAAGCGATATGGGCGCTTAATCACTCTTCGAGATCGCGTCAAAGGCTGAGTCCATCACGGCGAATGACCTTCTGGGCACCCTAGTGAGGAATACCAGTACCAAGGACATAGTACGGCACGGCGAATTCGTGTCGAGTCAGGGAGGTCCTTCAATGGCTAAAAGAATGGCTGTTGCGTCGGCTGACGGCAAACCCAGCAAAAAGGACGAGGATCAATGTACTTCAATATTGAATATCGGTGTACCGGCAGGAAGCAAGAAAGGCAACATAACCCGATAACTGATATATAAATGGGAGCAACGGGAAGAACGACTGGAAGGGGAGGTATAGCTGGAAGTAGCTTGGTATACAGCGGAGGCAAATCAGTCCATGTGGGGTGAGAGTGCGGGGTAGAAACGAAAACCAGGATACATAACCGAAAACGCATCACCCTGAAACAATCTCAGAGAAAAAGAAGTCTGAACTGAGAGGGGGCGGTCCAGCAGTCAATCCGTCCGGTAAGTCATTTATCTCAGCAGACAAATCTGTTCAGCCAATCAGCCATATGTACCAATTCACGGACAAAAGGTCACTTACCCAACAACTTAATCTTCAACCCAATCTCCGTCAACGCATGCACAAAGCTCGCCGTCTCCTTACTCGACACATGCCCCCCATCCCTCCTAAGCATATTCAACCCATCCGTCCAATCAGCCCACCGGCTCTGATCAGGCGCAATCAAATCAGCCAAGCTCCCTTCATGCGCACTCAACAGCGAGAAGCTTAGTGGGCTGGGGATGTTGGATATGGGCGCTCCGGGAGGTCAGAGGAGTCTCGGAGGACGTTTGGAGGGGGGCAGCTTGTGCCTGTGGCTATTTCGCTGATCATGGAGACGTCGATACGGTCGGGGAGGTCTTCTAACCCGTTTCGGACTGGGAACTTTACGGCGCTGTCGACGTAGTGTAGGTATTTGTGCGTATTATCCTGAGACGCATATCGTCGTTAGCATGTAGGAGGACCGCCAAAGTAGAGTAGAGAAACGTACCAGTCGCATGAACCTCCACGGTCGGTGTGGTCGTTTCCCTGGATTCCGTGGAGGAGGAGCGTCGACTGCAATGGCATTTACGAACCAGGCACCCTGCAGAAGGCACTGTATCCGTTGCTGCTTGACGAATTCGTATGATTCTTTATACAGCTTCGCACGGAGGTTTCTGCAGAAAAGGCGTCAATACCACCCACAGGAGGTTGCAAATAGCACACCCACCGAACAGGGACCTTTGTCAGGATCTTATCCTCCAATTCCAACTCCAGCATCTGACGATCCCTGACCTTCTGGTACTCGGAATTGAAGTCCTTCTCAACTTCGTGCCATTGCCGTACATGTTCGTTCTTCAAACTCGCCTTGATCCTGTAACGACCCATGTCAGCCGTTCGATGCCCAAATTGCAAACTGCGCGTTGGATACTCACTGACTCCTCACAAGATCAGACACCCTCCCAAAGTCTTCACTCACAGCAGCTCCACTCTCCGCCCACATCCTCACGAAGAAGTGCGTTGCAAGTGAATGTACCCTTTGGAATTCCAAGAAGAATGGCTGGAACGTTGTCGTCGTCGAATCTAATTGAGAAACCGATCAGATCATACTACATTTCACAGCGGAATACTGCACTCACACCCAGGAGCAAACGCTGCCCAATGGTTCAGGAGTAGTTCCACTACTTCGCTAGACGCTTTCGCGATTGGGCACCTCTTCTCCGCTGGTCTGCTCAGTTGTTCGAGCATCAACTAATACAATGATGAGTTCGCGATCCTCGGCCACAGAGCAAGAGACGAAGGGACGCACCATGGAGAAATCAGAGTCCAATTCAACGAAACTCCTCTGAAACACATATATCAGAACCTCGAACCCAACGACGCAGGGTAGCCTCAGGCTGAAACCGCGAGCGATTCAAGGTACTCACCAAACACTCCAGCCCAAGTAACCCCGTATCCCTAAACTCATACTGCACATCCTCCGTCTCGAACCCCAGCTTCCGCCATTTTAGGGGGTGTCCCTCCTCGTCGTACTCTTCCTCCAACCTCGAGGCTTCCCAAATGGCTTTGAGTGCCGCGGCGTGCATGGTATCGTTCTCGGGGTCAACGGGTGTGTTTTTCTTTTTGATGGTCACATTCACAATGTTGGCTTGGAAGTCGAGGATGCAGGAGGTTAGTTCTTCGATTTCGGCGAGGGACATTAGGCGCTATGATTCATTGGTTAGGTGACGGCGCGAGGGGAGTGGAGGGGAGTGCGTACGATGACTGCCTTGCGAACGTTGAGTCTCTCAAGTTCGTTGATGAACTCCTCCCACCGAGGGTCGTTGATAACATGGCTCAGCATGGCATTGATGAGATTCATACTAACCAGCCCTCAGTCAACCAGTACAGAATGGAAGGGTAGACCACGCACCTATACTGAGCCATAGCAGTATCCGCACTCCCCAACCGTCCCACCACAGTCTCCAAAAACCCCCTCTCCTTCCTCATCTGCTCAAACACGGCGCCAAACCCATACCTCGAAACGTCTCCGGCATTACTCGTACTTGGGCTCGCTGCGGTGTTTGCGTTTGTGGGCTCGGCTTCGACGAGTTTCTTGAGGATAGCAGTTGCTGGGCGGCATACGTTGATAGGGGACGTAGGGGAAGAGAGGATTTGGACGACGCGCAGGATGAAGGAGGAGGAGAGGTTGGACCAGCCGTAGGGTCGTTCCATTAGGTTCTGGACGCCTGTAAGCGCGTATGCGAGGGCATTTCCGGTTACTTCGTCGATTACGCCGAGGAGTTCTTCCAGTCCGTTGCAGTTGAGGAACTCGATTGAGAATTGTTCCTCCTAACAACCTGGATGAGAGAACCACCGGGGAGTAAGGCAAAGCTCCGAGCACACCTTCATGTACTTCTGCAAGGAGAAGAGGGTGAGCGCCAGGCGTATGCTCTTGTCATGGTGCCGGTGCTTTAGCTTTTCCGCGATTTCCTTCGCTTCTTGCGCTGGGGAATTGACAAGCCTACTCCAGTGAATTTGGCGCCAAGCTGCCCCGTATCTCAACACTCACTTGAGATTAACCTTATTCTTAATCTTCTTCCTCAAATTCTCATTCGTAACCAACTCATCCGCATCGTCCCTCAACGCATATTGCGACGGCGAGCCATTCAAACGGAGAGTAGGGCTGTTGACGAGTTGCCGTACGACCTCATCGACAGTGAGCGCCGGATCTATACGCGTACGGACTGTGACGCCTTCAAGGGTGGTGACGCTGTTAGTGGGAACGAGGGACGAAGGCTTGTTAGAGCCGATCGTGGAGCTCGAGGCGGTATGACGGTCGGACATGCCAATGGAGATGGAGGCAAACAGGAAAAAGGCGCTCGTGGAGCTGGGTTTCAATCCAGTTGATATGACACCCTCGCAGGGTGGGCGCTAAGTAACGCCTCACTAAGTGTAGCAATTGTACCGTGGATTAGGGGAGGTCAGACCTCGGTTTTTGAGGTCGGTTTTGAGGTCGGTTTGATAGTCGGTTTGGTCATCAAAACCGACCGAAACCGCCTCCGGAGGCGGTTCGACACGCGAAAACGACCCTCTCGAGGCCCTCAAATGGCCTCCCCTTCTCCCGTCTCCGCCTTTCACCCGAATTTGAGGTCGGTTCCTGTAAGGTATAGTCGTATACGATGCCACTCTGCGGTCGTTTCCCCACCACATCCCGCATGTCTGTGTAAAATGGCGATTTATTGAAAATCGGGTGATGGAGTCGGTTTTCGTCAAAACCGACCATCAAACCGACTCGAAAACCGACCTCTAAAACCGAGGTCTGACCTCCCCTATTGTATAGGACGCAGTATCAAAAATAGCGAAGAGAATGGTAGACCTAAGCCAGCTTGACCTTCAGCTCATGAAGCGTGAAATCTTCGGTGAGAGGATGAGAGGTCGGAAGGCGTTGACTTTTCAACAGTGGTGGATATGAAACNTNTATNNCCAACTGTANAANCACCATACAAGTGATACNATCCAAGTTGCCCACTANNAAGCACCAGATGANNCCTNCAAAANCGATGAGCANGACGAACATTCGAGAGANGGNAAGAAAAAGGTCAGAAAGGCGAATTAGCGNCATCTGAACAGCAGAACAAAGTTCCACNGNCCTACGACTGACGTGCAAATANAACCAGACTCATCTNTGNANANNGTNAGAAGAAAGNCTCACNTATAGCAGNGNNCNNGAGGNNANAGTTCAGNGTCAAAANNCCAAGTCNCGCTCAANTTTTGAACTTGTCAAGCCAAGAACAGCGTGGGAACATCACGGACAGCTGTTCCGCCGGCAACGTCTCTGCGTGGGTGCAATGACGCTATCGGGTCCCTTTGAGTCGGCGGGAGACATAAATTGGACTTGCACCGTAAGGCCATGGACCATCCAACTCCCACTCCAACTCGGCCTACGCGTGCAAGGTCCTCCATCTTCTCTTCTTCTTNNTCCTCGACGCCTTCTCGCCNGCCATGGACGCACTTTCTAGCGAATGGAGACCGTCTGTAACGTACCAGGTTGGAGACAGGGTTGCGTTTAAGCTTGGAGACTCNTTNGGCGTNGCTGCGTTCGAGTGTACCCATCATCGTGAGTGCCAGCATCACNATGACGCTTGACCGAGCGGCGAGCGCTGATCTATCGATTTGTCCANCNTTTAGATACGAGCACGTATAATAACCAGGTGCGAGCATGAATGGTTGTNCTAGCGTTCGACGGACGCTAATAGCCATTCTANTTATACAGCCAACTGCGGGAGGCAACTATTTCTGGAAGCACTACCCTCGAGGGTTTCCTCGAGTCACNGCCCAGCCTGTCAATATGCGGGCAACACTGGCATGACAGACGACTGCTCCTNCCCNGGGAGCAANCCCAATATCCAATGTAACACCACCACTCATGAACGATGGCCAAGAGACCACCAATGCCTCTCCACCCACACCGTCGCGACATCCCCAGCGATCCGCGATGGACCATCTGGGCAAGTCGGGCTACGACGGGCACACAACACTCAGTNCACCTCNGTGTGACGACGACCATGATGTCAACNCCCTCGTTCCCGTCGAACCCCAGCNTTCCTCACCTTCACCAAATCACCCTTCTCTCGCAGANCAGTGCCATTGCCACTCNCCCCTTCTGCGACCTTTCGCCGAAGCACCCTTNGGCCGCCANANGCACCCNGATTCACCAAGTCAGGATGGACGAGCATCAACGAAAGATACCCCGGGGATTACAACAACTACAATTGTACACCAATAGGACGTTTTNTCGCCTNTTACGATCTATCCAGGACATANACANCTCGAATAGCAGATAATACACGGCNTNCGCATCCAACCGATANGCNGAGGNGTGGCGTANCNTTTGTNGTNGTGACAGAGCCGANGTGTGGATTGGCTTCATGANCTTGNTGNGNNCATGNNTNTCCANTGNNNTTCGAGTGCCCCAGAGTCNAGAGAATNGGCANGGCAAGAAAATGNCCAGCTTCATGNTGTCGATCGCTCCGCCANTGGCGGCAGAGCTAGAGANCCNGTCGACCGTCTCACACTTTCNTCATCCTCTCCCTCTCCCTCCCCTTTAGCACCCTGACCNTCCTGCACAGGCGACGGACAGTACTTCGAGTTCTTCCTCANCCTCGGNCCATACCTCACCAGCACAATAGGTATCGGAGCCATNACCGCTGCCACCATTCCCAGCAGCGTGCTAGCCCACCTCGGGTTGAGCTCTTCNTACATCTGAGTCGCGAATAACGGGAAACNGGCNCCGGCTATGTTCCTGAATACGTTGATNGAGGCTAAGGCTGATGCGGCTACGGGGAGGTAGGCGTCGACGACGTAGTTGAATAGGCCTAGCTGTAGCATGTGAGGTGCCGAGTCAGCTAGTCGGCTGGTGGGTGCGAAGGGTGGGTGAAGGNGAGACGTACGAAGAGCAGTGAGAGNGAGAACCCCATTGCNACGCCTGANANAAGAGGTGCCACAAACGANATTTGTGGGTACGANGTCCACCCGAACCAGAAGAACGAAAGCGGGAACAAGACCGCAGAGAGCACAACCATCNTNTCCAGCCTAACCTCCGGCGGNACAGGGTTCGGCNNGTGCTTCCTCNATNGCCCNNTNATACCTCGGNCTNCTATACANNACAAACGGTATACACCCCAACCACACTCCCNACAGGCATATTCAAGAGCATCANNCCCAGACACCCCTGGGTTGAGGTGGTGGTCCCCGGGTGAANACCGTAGGGTAAGCTTGGATGAGGAGGTAGATCGTTCCGTAGAGGAAGGACATGTAGGCGGTGATGGCCATGAGCATCGGTTCGTGGATTAGGATGACGAAGGGTTTGAGGAGGATTCGGCGCGATTTTTCCCATAAGGAGCCTTGGGCTAGGTCTATGGGTGCGATGTAGCGCGTGTTGTCATTCTGGTGTGCGTTGAGTCGTATGGCTTTGTGACGGAGGAGGACGGGCTTGTACGTTTCGGGGAGGGTGAGTACGACGAGTGCGAGGCTTAGGCCGCCCTGCCGATGTCCGTGGTTCAGCTCTTCTTTTTCCGGTGCGGGTATCAGGATGGGAGCTTACCAGGATGGTTAGAATCCAGAAAAGCCATCTCCAGTCGACACCTGCGACATTGAGAAAGCCTGATATCGTCGGCCCGATAGCGGGCCCTGTGAAGGGCATAATCTACAGGAGGTAGTCAGTCTAGGAACAGTTATACGGAGTGACCCGATCGTACAGCGTATAGAGCGAGAGCCTTCCCCCTTGTCTTTGCATCCCAGATGTCACTAACAACACCTCTGAATTGGATTAGACCTGTGCTTCAAGATTTCTGGCTCCCGAGCATGAAAGGGACCCACCCGGAGTTGGTCACCGGCGCAGCGGCGAAGATTCCTCCAAGCATTCGGAATACAAGGATGGACGCCGTATTTCGCGAAAGAGCATTTCCCACTTGAGTGAGGACGAAGATGGCTAGCGTCCCAACGAACACAGGCTTCCGGCCATACTGCAGGGCGATTCCGATACATTAGTTTCAGTTTCGTGATACCCGACTGCGCACAGGGAGGCATTGGCTTGCTCACTTGTTCGGAAAGTGGCGCCCAAAGCAACGGACCCACACAGAACCCGACGACAAAGAGGGATATGGTGAGCACCCCGAGCGTGTGCGACAAGTGGTACTGTGCAGCCAGGATTGGGATGATGCCGGACGGCGCGGAGCTGGCGATGGTTGCGTTGAAGACTAGAGCGGAGACGAGGATGGTTATGTACCATCGCTTTGAGCGACTCCAGTTCTACGTTTTGGTATATAGGTCAGATGCCTAAGCGAAAGAGGTGGGAGGAGGTGGAGACTGACTAGAGGGTATTCGGGGTCTGTGTCCTCCCATTCTACGACGACAACGTCTTGCTCGTCGATGCTCGAGGCGGGTTTCAACTCCTCCAAATCCCCGGACTTCTCCGTCGGCGCCGCCTTCTCCTTTTCACTGCGGCTGGTTGTCGAAGGCGAGCCAGAAGACATCTCTGAAGGTGTGGGTCACAAGGACAGCTACCTCCCATTCTTATATGCCGCCGGAGACACTAAAGTAGCTCTAGGTCACCGGGTGGAGGCAAAGAAGCCCTTGATGGGAACTTCAAACTCTGCAGGATGACAAACCTATAGAAGGAGTGACGAGAAGAATGGGAGCTGTGAACAAACATTGGATACGCTTATTTACTGTTTCTGTCAATGATAGAAGGAATTTTGCGATCATGAGCGGACGACGGCGAGATGGACGCTCTTGGAGCAGAGACCCGTGACGCGTTTGTGGTTACTGGCCAAGAGCTACACGCGTACACCAACGAACAGCCAGACCAAGAGCAAGGACATCATGTCTGGGAGGAATATACCAGCTGATTGACCTACGCATCTAGGTGTGGGCAGCGGATGTAGCGTGCAGCTTGAGAGCAG
>JANDKE010001346.1:0-14937 GCA_027627275.1 Coprinellus aureogranulatus
AGCATCCACCACCCAGAACGAACAATAGAGGACTGCCACCCCTCAGGGAGACCATTACGACAGTTGGAATCCCCAGCGTCACCATCCAGAACGACAGGCTCCTCGTTGGAGATGCCCAGAGCAGTGCGTAGCCTTTTTCTTCGCAGAATTCTGCACACGTACGGCCATCGCTCATCCGCCGCCTTATCGTCACTCGCTCCTAGGTTCGACACGCTCTTACACGCCTATCAAGGTCCTCGGCGATGGCTCCTTCGGTACGGTGCTGCTCTGCGATTGGCATGGCACACTCCCCCCGAATACCCCGCTTTCGCCGATGCAATGCGGTCAGGGAGCGCGCCCAGAATGGGCGGGGAAGCGGCTGGTAGCAGTGAAGAGGATGAAGAAGCGGTGGGAGGGGGGTTGGGAGGAATGCTCCAAACTCAAGGAGCTCGAGGTGCGTCGGCTGCATGGATACATATTTGCCGTTTCCTGACCACACAACAGTCGCTGCGAGCAATCCCTTTCCATGAGAACATCATCCCTCTCTACGACTTTTTTCTGCTCCCAGCGACGAAGGAGCTCTACTTCGTCTTCGAATCTATGGAAGGCAACCTTTACCATCTCATCAAGGCTCGCAAAGGCAGACCATTCGCAGGAGGGCTCGTCTCATCCATTTTTCGACAAATCACAGCTGGCCTTCACCATATTCACGCCCACGGCTACTTCCACCGGGACATGAAGCCCGAAAACGTGCTCGTCACAACAGTTGGACTCTTCGACTACACTCCTGTCTCGCCTGTGGCNCCTCCGAATGCATCGAAGGAGAAGGACGTCGTGGCCATCATCAAGTTGGCTGACTTTGGCCTTGCGCGCGAAACGAATAGCCGGCCCCCATACACGGAATACGTCTCAACACGTTGGTATCGGGCCCCACGAGGTGCTGCTCTTGAGCCGAGAATATTCGAATCCAGTCGACATGTGGGCATTGGGCACGATCATGGCTGAGTTGGTAAACCTGAGGCCTCTCTTTCCTGGGCAGGATCAAGTTGATCAGGTTGCGAGGATATGTGAGGTTCTCGGGGATCCTTCCGACGCATATGGTTACGATTCAAGCGGTAGTGTCGTTGGAGGAGGTGCTTGGCCGCGGGGGATTCGGTTGGCGAGGGATGTGGGCTTCCAATTCCCTCAGGTGAGTCTCTCTCCTCGCTAACCTTGCGCANGTCATTAATGCACTTTCTAGACCCAGCCAAGAGATATCTTCTCCTTATTTGACAAGACAGTGCCCCGCTCATTGGTCCAATGCATACGAGACTTGCTACGGTATGACCCGGACAAACGGCTGACTACCAGAGATTGCCTCGAGCACGAATACCTCCGGGAGACGCTGCCGAAGAACGACATCCCTCTNCCTTCCGGACTCAGGGCTTCGGTATCGCAGTCATCAATACCGATGATGTCTTCCAATATGAACGGCAACTCGTCCCATCCCTCCCTTTCTTCGCATACACCTCGCAATGTCCCTCCTTCCCACTCCCATTCCACTCACCATCAACATCGCCCTCTGCATCCCCCTCCAGTGCCAGAGGTTCCACGCCCATCTTCCCCAACCCATTCCCATTCATGCGCAAAATGGTCACCGCAATCAACCCATCGCTTCCTGGTCATCTTCCCCCACCCAACCGCCACACCCGTCAGACTATCCGATGGATATCTCTGGTCCAGATGCACCGAAGCCCTATGCAAACGGTCATGCAGACCCAGGTCCAACAATGGTGCCCGAGTTCACAGGTCCACCTCGTGTAGAGTCAGAACATCATCGTGCGACAGAACCAGGAAGACCACCTCCGCATGCCCACCCTCTCAAATCCAAACTTCCAGGACTCTCTTTTGGCAGCAAAAAGAGCAAATGGGGCTTGGGAATGTTCGGCGGGGACAAAGCGCATCAACTGCCTCCTGTTGATGAAACTACTGCGCTTGGCACTCGCAAACGATCTCAATCAACGAGTACAGACGGCAAGTCGATACGAGACCTCTCGCCATCTAGGGAGCCCATTCAGGATCCAAGAGAGCTTGAGAAGCTCAAGAAGAAGGAGGCAGAACGCATCAACCGGGAGGCTGAGAAGGCTCGACGGAAAATTGCTGAGCAAATGCATCGTGAACAAGCTCGCGCTGTCATGCATAAGCGTAATCGCATGCTCCAGCAACAGGTGGCCCGTGGGGAAGACATTGAATGGTCTAATGCCAACGAGCAGCGAGTTGAGTTGGGAGAAAAGCCGAAGGTTGGTGCTTCTGGGCCTATCAGGCAGAAGAGTAGTGGGAACTTGGGCAACACTTCGACATTGGGCGCCGCAGCCGGCAGATTTACCTCACCGCCGATGGAGCCTGATCCTTCTCTCGACCATCGATATCGGGATTGGAGAGGCAATACGACAGCAGAACGTGTCGCGAAGGCTCGTAGACGGGATTTCGATGACGACCACTCCATGTCCTCTTCTGATATGCAGAGTCTCAGCAGAGTCTCGTCAATATCCTTTGCAACCGTGGACAGCGATCCGGGGCCTTCGAGGCTGCGCCATCATCCGAGTATATTCGGTATCAGCTCGCGGACGTCACGGTCTTCTTTGCGAACTTCATTCGACGAATTCTCTCCATCCGCACGCTCTTCCAATTCCTTCTCAGTCGAAGGTTCATCCTCCCTAGCCCACGATTTCCATGCGCAGCTCAATGTAAATCCGCACCACCTGGGAGGGAGTGTCTCGCCTCCACCGCTTCACATGCTTTCATTATCCCCTACCCTTTCCCCTACCCTATCGCCATCTCCCACATGGGCCGTTCAGCAGGACGGAAAGGATCCAGGACTGGATCTGCAAACACCACCTTACATTACCATCCAGAATTCATCCCATCCGCCCAGTAGTCCTCTGGATATGCATGCCTACTTGCATGGACGCCGTCCTAGTCCACACCGAGCGCAGTCTCCATATGCACGACCACACCGATCTGGACATTCATCTCATTCTGCCAAGTCGGTGATCAATCCAATATTCAAAGTAGTAAGTCGTTCTTCCCTTGGCTACTGGTATCCGTGGCTGAATTGCTGCTCTCCAGCCACCTGTTCCTCCATTACCCCCAATACCTCCATTACCTCCTTCAACAAATCATGACCACAACGACGCCTCGCCTAATTCCCACAACACGCTGCCTCCTTTCTCAGAATTGGAGGCAGTTGCTGGAGGCGACTATTCGCCACTGGCGCCCATGTCGTTTAGCATACCTCCGGAGGACTAGGACTAGATGTGGACCAGGGCTTTTTGGATCTTCTCTTCTTTTGGAATTCCTCCTTCGTCATCCTTTTGGAATTGTGTTGTACTGCCTCCCTAGACTTTTTGGTCGTCGTCCCGCTCACCTCCCCCTCTTTCTTGCATCGTCGCCGCATCCTGCTGTCGTTCATTCCCTCACTTTCATCCTGCTTTTGCTGTTGTTGCTGTATCATGGATTGGTCGTGCTTCTCGCCAGGCAGGGTCACTTCCTCATCCCCTCATTTTCATCCCGACACTCACTCAGGTCATTTCGTCCTTCCATTGCTGCATTCCCACCACCGACGCTCCTTCACGTTCCCATTCATCTTTCATTCAGGCATCAACCGTCTACTCGGGCATTACGCCACCCTCNACGACCACCCAGGAGGTTGTACATCGAAGCNTACTGCGAACACATAATCGATGAACCATTGGCTCACCTATTTACCCAATAATTACCCTCCTTCTTTAGTTGATCACACCTTTCAAATTTTCACTCCCCTGCAACTGCTCCCCTTCCTCCAATCCGCAATCCCAATCTTCATTACCATACNTGAAATCGCAGTCTTCTTTTGGACCCTCCACTACCTTACTTACCCATTTTACCCTTAACTTACCCAATCACCTTTTCACTTATTTTATTCCCTTTCGCTTCTTCATCTTTCCACAACCATTCAGCCCTTCATCTCGTTTCTTCCCTCAGTGACTGGAAAGCTTGGTATACTTTAGTAGACAGGCAGTCGACGTGTATTTTTATGCTCGCTGGCTTGTATAATGACACAAGTCAGGGCCAGGGACACAACGTCCCGGTGAAATTCAATAAAGCATCGAACANACGACATNAACCTTGCAGGTACATCTATGATCTGAGACCTGAANTCAGTTGGCGGTTATCCATTGTCGATGTTGTACACTAATGCATAAATGNGAAGCAAGCTTGAGCGCACGCTTGGTCGGCGCCTTGGCTCCCGCAAAGGACGANACTTTGCTGTACGGTCATTGGCCACCCAGATAATCATTCTAAANGTTCTCTGCGCAAGCTCTACCCTTCAGGAACNTCGTCACTTCAGTCANGATGCTCTGATAACAGCGGCGACATCAGGAAAGCTGGAATGGTATGCATTGGCTGCGAANGAACCGTCTATACATCTTGTCAATGGGTCTATTCGCTATCAATGGTGGTGAGGATCTTGCTCGAAGCGGATTCCGCTGGGAAGGGATCAATTAGTACGCGTCCGAAACTTTGACTGGACCGGGGACAGGAAAGATGTAACTTGATACTCACCAGTACCTGTAACAAGAGAAACGAGGTGATTGTCGTGAGCACGCCGGGGAACACGTAGANTGGGAGCNTATAATAGTATGGAACCAGACATACCCGCATGGTTTGGGACCTGNCTTGTCCTGGATAGAGTCGGGAGGATATCAGCGGTCAGTAAAAAAGNGAGCATAGCGACACATAATGGNAACAAATTCAGGGAGGAAGATGGGCGAGGGNGTAGACAACGGATTGGGGCGACTTGAACGGAGGGAAGAAATCCAAATGGTTAGATGAGATACGTACAAGGTTGATAAAGATCTTGGGGTGACCCAATGGTCCTCCTCCTACGGTAACAAACCCCAGGTGAGAGGAACGCAAACATGTCAGCGACCCATTCCCAGTCACTCGGCCGAGGTCGCACGATTGGAGTCAGCGATAGACCATCATCGCATTGTCCGTAGTCCGTACTCTCCAATCCTGGCTTCACTCGCGAGNTGCTCNAACCAAGAACGCACCTCCATCACAAACGGCCTTCCTCCCCTTCACCAACCTGACAGGTTCCTGTGCAATCATCTCCATCGCGCTCAANGGCTGGGGCTGGAGGTCCATGTTGGTTTGCTCGAAGCGGGGCGAGGACCCAGCAAGNGGCCTTGGCCTCTGGCTGGTGGACCAAGTTCCAACATGATTGGGAGCTTGCCATGTCGACACATCGTTCTTGTCCTGGGTTTGCTTGGTAACACCNACTACAGCTTCAGCATTGCCGCTCTTGGGAGCGGGCGGAGCCGAGGTCGACGCCGCGCGAGTTGCAGTTCGCAGGGATACGGTTGACTTGGGGGAGAACGCGACGACCAAGCATTGTGGTCGACATCGAGGCGGAAAGCTGAAAGTTGTCCACCCCACCCGCTGCCCAATTAGGAAGCCGCCGTCCCGCTCACATCCGTTTCTCACGCTTGCTTCCTCCCGAACTTCACTCACTTCCAAGGTCGGGTTGAAATTGAGAGGGTATATGTTAGAAGTCGTAAGAATTCGCTAGCTAATGTACAATGCGTGAGTCTATTTTACAATGCGTTTACATCCATATCACGTTCTAGATTTACAATTTCAGACTTAATCCATCTCCTCGATCTCAATGTCATCCTCCATATCCTCGTCAAGATCCATGTTGTCAGTGCTCGGTGGGTGGTTGGGGATGATGTTCAGGCGGTTATGAGGGCCGTCGAAGGTGACCCGGACCGTCTCGTTGGGTAAGACGCGTCCAGAGAGCAAGAACACCGACAGAGGGTTGAGCAGTTCGCTCTGGATGGCGCGGTTGAGTGGCCGAGCGCCGTACTGTGGAGAGTAGCCACTGGAGAGCAAGAACTGCTTGGCCGCATCGTCGAGGTCGAGCTTGATCTTCCTGTCCGCCAGACGCTCTTCAACCTCCTTGATACGAATGTCGACGATCTTGAAAATGTCCTTCTGTGAGAGGGCACGGAAGATGATGATGTCGTCGATACGGTTGATGAACTCTGGAGGGAAGTGGGAGGTGATGGCGCCCATGACCAGGGTCCTGGTCTCGGGGAGGACAGGGCCTTCAGGCATGTCGTGCAGGAAGGTAGCGCCCAGGTTGGAGGTCATGATGATGACNGTGTTCTTCATGTCGACAACACGACCTTGGCCGTCCGTCAAGCGACCATCGTCGAGGACTTGNAGGAAGATGGTGACGAACTCCCTGCAGGCCTTCTCGATTTCGTCGATGAGGATGATGGAGTAGGGCTTGCGGCGGACGTATTCCGTGAGCTGGCCACCCTGGTCNTAACCGACATANCCNGGAGGAGANCCNATGAGCCTCGAGATGGAATGCTTCTCGGAGTACTCAGAAGCGTCGATCCGGATCATGGCGTCTGGTGAGTCGAAGAGGATCGTAGCGAGCTAGAAGAACATGAGTCAGCTGCCAGGGTCTATGTTTACAANGCAACAAAAGAGACTTACAGTCTTNGCCATGAGCGTCTTACCAGTACCGGAAGGACCGGCCATGAGGAAGCTGGCGATGGGTCGGTTGGGGTTGGACAATCCACTCCTCGAGAGACGGATGGCGTTGGCGACAGACTTCACTGCATCTTCCTGGCCNATGACACTCTCCGCGAGAATCTTCTCCATGCGAAGCAGCTTCTCCTTCTCCGTCGTCACCAGCCGTGTTACAGGGATGTGAGTCCACTTCGCGACGATTTCCGCAATGGATTCGGCGGTGACAACATCAGCACCATGGCCTCCAGCTGCGTCCTCCTTCGCCTTCTTCTCCTCGAGTTGCTTCAGCTTGTTCTTCAGCTCAGGAATAGCGTAGTAGCGGAGGTCAGAAGCAGTCGCCAAGTCGTATCTAATAGAAGGNGAGNTAGTGCCGTCATCGTGAAAAGTCGAGCTGAAACAACATACCTTCGCTCAGCTTCCTCAGCCTTTGCCGTCAGCTCATCTATCCTCTTGCGAACGTTGTTGATCTCCTCGCCACGCTTCTTCTCGTTCTCGTACGCTGCCTTGAGCGGCTTCAACTCGTCGTCGACAGCAGCAATGTTCTTCCTTGCGATCTCGAGACGCTCCTTGCTGGCGGAATCCTTCTCGCGTTCGAGNGCATGGATTTCGACCTCCAACTCAAGCTTGCGTCTCTCGAGCTTGTCGATCGCCTCGGGTGCGGTTTCGCGTTGGACTCGGGCACTAAAAAGGGAAAGTTAGTTTCG
The DNA here is from genome assembly GCA_027627275.1 of Coprinellus aureogranulatus. NCBI lineage: Eukaryota > Fungi > Basidiomycota > Agaricomycetes > Agaricales > Psathyrellaceae > Coprinellus > Coprinellus aureogranulatus. The sequence continues at coordinate 7,251 of JANDKE010001346.1, forward strand.
GNANTNAGGATGAGAAAGAGGCGNAGAAACGTACTTTGCGCAAGCTTCGTCNACCAGGTCGATTGCGGAGTCGGGCAACTTCCGCTGAGTGAGNTACCGATGCGCGAGCGTCGCNGCTTGGATCAAAGCACCGTCCTGGATNCGGACACCATGGTGNACNTCGTACTTCTCGCGAATACCACGGAGAATGCTGATAGCCTCAGGAACTGACGGTTCGTTGACAAGGACTTGTGCGAATCGACGCTCGAGNGCNGGGTCGGTNTCGATGTACTTGCGGTANTCGCTCAGGGTTGTCGCACCGATGCAGCGGAGCTTTCCACGAGCCAAGAGCGGCTTGAAGAGATTTCCAGCGTCCATACCACCACCTTCGGATCCACGACCGGCCATGATGAGATGTAGTTCGTCGATGAAGAGAATGACGCCTGGGCCGCCATCCTCTGCAGCCTTCTCCACCTCGTTCAAGACAGCCTTGATACGTTCCTCGTATTCACCCTTGTACTTGGCGCCTGCCATGAGAGCACCCATATCGAGCGACCACAGGCGGGCGAGTAGGGAAGCGGGAACATCGCGGTTGACGATACGTTGGGCGAGACCTTCAGCGATGGCGGTCTTTCCAACACCAGGCTCACCGATCAAGACCGGGTTGTTCTTCGTCCTGTCAGATTGTTAGCATCCTGGATTCGCGCGTAGAAATACAGTAGAGAACTCACCTTCGGCAGAGAATACGAACTACGCGTCGAATCTCATCGTCTCGGCCAATGACAGGATCNATCTTGCCCTCCTCAGCAAGCGCNGTCANNTCNACAGCNTACTTCTGCAGNGCATCGAATCCTTGTTCTGCTGTCTTGGATTCCACCCGCCTGTTGCCGCGAGCTTGCTCGATAGCAGTCTTCAGAGTTGCTTCGGTGAGGTTGGCTTCTTTCAGCACTGTTTGAATGGTAGTATCTTTGAGGAGGGCCAGGAGAAGNTGGTCTTGGGCGATGTAGGAGTCGTGCATGGTCTTCTGGAGCGACTGGGCTTCCCGCAGAACCTTGAGCGCCGTTCCGCTGAAGCTGATNTCATCGGGTGCTGGGCTCTGCTGGGGTATCCGTACGATGAGCTTCTGAAGTCCTCTCCGTACTTGTGTCTGCAGATTCCGTTAGTNGAGCGTTCGCACACATCAAAGTTGAGGGGTACATACCGGGTCACCACCAGCTCGGGACACTACGGACGCAAACAGTGATTGAGGGGAGGTATGCTTCTCGCCCCCAGGAATAGCGTCAGANCCTTGACCCTCATTGATCAAGACNAAAGCGATGTGTGCGGGGAATACTGCAGGATGACGGTCAGAACCGAGCTTCGCCAGCNTNAAGAAATGCAANCAAACCTTGTGCGTTGGAGTAATCCTTCGCTAATTGAATGGCTTCAGCAATNGTTTGCTGNGCCTTGTCGGTAAAGTCGAAGTTGCTACTCATGTTGTCGAATTAAGGGTCGACGAGTAGAGGAATNTGNGTAGAATGGGATAGAGGGTAGGTAAAGGGAAGAGATGTCGTGACGATTCGTGTATGAGATTTCAGTGAGGGCCCCACGACTGAGGGCAGAGAATATATAGTACATGACGCGTTGCCTTCTAGAGAGGTATAGAATGTCATCGAGACGAATGTGGAACGTGTAGCAAAGTCTCGAACACCATAGAAGGTTCCCCCAAATGCTCGCTTAGAGCCATGACATCATAGCGCGCAAACATATCACTAGCCCCTAACCCCGCCCTTCACTGACCTTCGACCTTGATTCGAGGCCGCTTGCCGTCCAGCCTGCCACTCCTCCGGTAACGAGAATGTTCCTGTCGAAAGTGTAGACGATTTGGTCCGTCCTTGTTCTCATGAATGACGAAAGGGAAATGAGCCTCGGCTTCATGCGCTGTGGCGGCCTCCTGCACAGCGAGCATGAACCTGTCGCGGACCCCAGTGTGTGACGCATATTTTGAAGAATCGAACCCCTTGGTGTTGAACAGTTCCCGGAGGTTGATATTGAATCTACACCCGGCATGAGGACAATCCCACCGTCGGCGCCCAAGAGGTACCACAGGCGTCTGGAGGGACAGAAATGATATTGAGAAGGGCGCGCCCTCAAACTCATCTTCCTCAGACTCGGGCTCGCCTTCAGTGGAGGGTTCACTGAAGTCTGGGTCGTACGTGAACTGGGGCTCTTGTTGGACGCGCCTTCGCTTTCTGGAACTCGGCGGTACACTCGGCGGTACGACCGCGAGTGTTGGCGCGGGGTCAGGCCGCTGAGGTTTAAGCATTAGTGTCATGTCACTACGGTCATACTACGGTGAGTTACCTGTTTTGCTGGTGGACGCTTGAGGGCCTTCTGGAGTTTTGCCTCCCACTCNTCCTTCGTCCCTCCGTATCGTTCGAAACCATATACGTCGTCCCCAAAGTCAAGGTCATACGGAGTTTTAGCATTGGGTGGAAGCCCCCATCTTTTCCTCTCTGCCTTCCAACATGAAATCCGGTTCCTTCTNACATGCTTGCAGAATACAACAAAGTCNTGCACGCTAAAAAGCTGTAGGTTCGGGGANGGGCTTGCAATTTGATTGGCTAGAAGGCCTTCACAGTATTCAGCCANCCGAGAGCTTAGGTCGGACTCTTCAAGGCTGCGAAGGAACCGGTCTTGCGCTAAGGGCCCGCTAACCGCGAAGCCACCATCAACTTCGGGATCGTCGGCCATGCCTAGGCGNGCTCACNACATTTAACANCCCTCCCGAGAATCTATTCAAAAGCGTACCTGTTCTANGAGAAGTTATGATTCGCCGACGCTTGTCTAGGGGTAGAATTTGCTTCCGATATTCGTCCATGAACCACCGAACCGTTCGTTGTTCAATCGNAGGTGCAGGGGGGCTGGCATTCNTAATCAGGTGCTGCATGAGACGAAATATTTGTTCACGGTGTATCCAACCCTGGCTTTTTTGAAAGCATTCCTGATTCATAGTCCTGATAATGAACTCTCTCCTGGATGTTGCGAAGGAAAAGGTCACTTGTCAGATATGTTAGGAAGATAGGGACACTGCGAAGCACCCTACCGGCTGGNNGACTGCATAATGACTCTGTCGACATCCGCCACAGAGCACCATTGAGCTTGTAATTGTCTCTTGAATTTCAGAACGATCCTCGGTCGATTTGAGTAGCTGCCCACAGCGAGCATTGCGTACAATTTGTTGAGTTTCATTGTGCTGCGCTGTGTACCGGGCATTCGTCCTTCGTCGTCCCTCTTCTGAACTTTCCTCTCCAGAAGCCTCTGACCCTTCTCGGATAACCAGGCGGGGTCCCNCACCGTCAATACGCCGTATACCCACTTGTCACCGTGCATGTACTTCTGAAGNGGATTATGTCGGGCACTAGGTGGAAGAATCCAGTCTGTATCGTCCAGCCTAGTACGAGAGTTGAAAAGAAAAGTGTAATTGAGTACTCAACAGGACTAACCCTACGTAGTGCTCTTGGTCACCATCCAAGTGTACGATGAGTATTGAATACAAATCTAATCGCTTTGGAACCGACGCTCCGGGTTCAGCGAGGCAATCCTCATCGAATCCCTCGTATACTCTCCCCGCNAACTCCTCGAGAGCTGTGATCGGCATGCTTTAGCCCCGCGGTGGTGGTGGTTATGGTGGTGAGGATCTAAGCCGGACGACCAGCTGCTCGGGGTCGCGGGCACGCGGGTAGTTCGCTCCGGTCACCTGATTCGTACCACGGCCCAGCAGCAGCAGCAACTCGACACCTCGACTTGCCCTCTACCACCACGACCATCCCTTCTTCATGAACTCTGCCTAACACTGCTTCATGTTACTCGCACCCCATGGCCTTGAAAACCTAAAAGCNCCAGCANCAGCNATAGCTGTCACCATGGCCGCAGCTTCAGACCCCAAGTCGGCGTTGTCGATCCCACTTGGGATATTTATTGGCCTCNTGGCNTCCTTTGTCCAGTCGCTTGGACTTACGATTCAACGGAAGAGTCATGTTATTGACCAGTCGCTTCCTGAACACCGTAGGACGAAGGAGTACTTCCGACCGTGCGTCCCGCTTCACCTCCGTGACGCACTTCAGGTTTAGCTAAACCCACCCGCACAGGCTATGGCTNCTCGGCTTCGCCATATTCATATCCTCAAACCTCATCGGATCACTCGTGCAAATCGCATCTCTCCCTGTNGTCATTCTCGCTCCCCTTGGCGCAGTCTCCTTGCTNTGGAACGCCTTCTTCGCGCGCCTTATCTTGGGGGACAGGTTCTCCCCGTGGATGATCCTCGGAACCATCCTCATTGCAGGCGGAGCCATCTTAATTGCGGTCTTTGGCATCGTACCAGAACCNACGCGCTCNCTTGACGATCTANTGGANCTCTTCAAACGTCCGGCATTCGTCGCTTACTTTTCGACACTTGCTTTCGTGGTGGTCGTGTGCCTAGCAGTTGTGCGTAATNTCGACTTGATTCAGGCGTATGTAACGAACACAGAAGGTAGACACATATATCAGAGTATGCACTNTCAAGACGTGTTGCAGAGCTGTCGCCAGAAGACGACGAAGNCGACCTCATTCTTACGCCNACTCACACTGATGTCATCGACCTTGCACAAGCCCCNTCGACGACGCACACGGCCACACCGACGGAAGCTGATAACAACCACATACCCACCGAGCGCACACCCCTCCTATCCGATCGTAAAGCCCAGTCGGATTCATCCAGAGGTTCGAGCTCCGAGGCTTTAGTGCAGTCGCTCAACCGAACCCGGCTAGCCGTCGCCATCTCCTANGCATCGTTCTCGGGCATCCTNTCGGGGATGTGCCTGATATTTGCTAAGAGTGGCGTNGAGCTGTTACTTCTGACGATTGGAGGCATGAACCAGTTCTCCAGATGGGAGACGTGGGTGNTGCTTCTGGGGCTCATTGTGTTNGCCTTGTTGCAGCTGTGGTACCTGCACAAGGCACTCATNCTTGCGGATCCCACTCTGGTTTGNCCATGTGCGTNCCTNGCATGTCATTNCTGNGGAGCGNCCATTNATCTATCATTTCTTTCTCAGCTGCATTCTGCTTCTACAACCTCTCGTCAATCGTAAACGGCCTCGTGTACTTCAACCAGCTCTCCCTCATCCGGCCNCTCCACCTCGGGCTTGTGGTACTGGGTATAGTCGTCCTTCTCGGCGGNGTTTGGGTNGTNAGCATTCAATCTGGCGGAGGTGGAGTCGACATTGGTCCATGGGCTGAGGAGCAACAGCTTGTCGGTGCNGACGGAGCGTTNTGCGATGAGCCNGAGGAGACNGAGGACTTACACCTACTCCACCGCGCGCGCGANNCCGATCTCGAATCNTCCGCTGACNCAAACNNCGAAGATGGGTCACAAGTGATACCAGCCGCGACGTCGAAGAAGGACGTGCGTATTGGGCCATTACCNCTGGANAGAGAGACNAGGAGCGAGTCNAGCGTCATCCAGAATCTCAGTTCGGCCCAGGAGAGGGTGAGGTACAGCNTGCCGGAGCTNCCNTCTCCTTCGCCTCACCAACAAGTGCTCGACNTGCAGCANGAGGAAGANGGACGACCAAGAAGNCGGAATTCGCTTCTCTCNGCATCGACGGGCTCGCGGAGACAGAGAGTGGAGTCTGCACATTCTGTGCTGCCAGTATCTCCNACGTACCAGACGCGTTATGCTCTGAGGCACAGGGCGACGATGGCGGATGTATACGGTGGGCAACGGATATCNTCTTATTCNCATTCAGTCGCGCCGNGTACACCTGGACCNAGTNNTNCATTNANTCTACCNGGACANCATCNNCATGGGCCNCTNTCNCCACCACTCAACGCGGTGCCTACATGGGGCAGNGGNTTCCAGATTGGACTCTCGCCNGTGAGCCCTGGGTTCACGATTATGCCGAAGATGAGGAAGCCGAGGATTGGAGGGTTGGGTAGGGCGAGTNTCNTGATGCCGTCGAATTCCGATTTTGCNAGCGGAAGGGAGGAGAGAGCCGCAGAGAGGAGGAGGACGGTGAGCGANGGGGATGTNAATCGGGTGATGAGAGGGTTAGAGNTGGCGATGGCTGATACCGAGGTGGATGAAGGTTTGTATGATAGNCGGGAAGGGAATGGGACTGGAGCAGAGAGTGAACCTCTTGTCCCNAGGCCGGATGGAGAGCAGCCGCGGGGTCAGAGTGGNACGTCNCGGTGGGGATGGGTGACGAGACTTATGGGAAGAGGGAAGGATTCANGATGAGGAAAAGGTTAGTCCTTACCTCAACGTTACCTCTTTNGTGCCATCTTTTCTGTTGGACGTGCATATTCATTTCTATCCGTGGGCATGGACTTCATACATTGTTGTCAAGCAGNTGCTGTAAACTATTCAATTTGTATTTAATACTGTGATATCCGGACTTTGCATGTACACAGTGCNTAGTCTTCTTCTCCAGGGCTGGTNGAGNGTGTGAGGGGAGTGAGANGGAGANGAGGGTCGTTCGGACATCTGGGAAGGTANGCCCTCCCTCGCCTTCTTGCTCGGGTCGACAATGATGCTCCACTTCGAACGTGCACAGTTATAGCAATTCGCCTTGATATCCTGCNATGGCTCATTGTCTTGCCGGAGNNTTCTCATGTTCATCGTTGAAGATGAAGAAAGACCAAGATGAGACGAGTGAGNGGGGAAGCTTACGATGGGCGCTCAGTCCCCCACTCAAAATTATGTAACTCTCNCATGGTATGCGACAGTTCGGTGAGTTGCTTTGACCTGGNAGAGTCGGNTTTCTAACNCTCTTTGTTACCAATTGGGGACTGGAGAAGCGATGGACATGTGCAGCAGAAGATTTGACCGGATGATTGTGCCAGGGCACGGTGATTGGCGATCATGAGAAGAGGCGGAGGGGGGGAAAAGGCGCTCCAANCCTCCGACCCCGACGCCGANGCCTNAGGCNACGGGGTGTCTGCAGGAGAGCAGAGAGAGGTCGCACAAGCCCGCTCGTACCGCTGCGGAGCTGTGTGCATTGACCAAGCTGGATGCCAGTTTCCATGACAGAGCCATACAAATGTCGGGAGGCGCATCGGACGGAGTGTTATCATTCCGAGAACATAAGCTTCCGATGGAAGCTTGTGAGCATACCGTAAACGGCACGGATGGGAATGCGGCGCCGCTTCCCTGGACTTCAGCTTCCCTTTGAGCTTGCCCTTTCCGGGCCGTGGGGAAACATCACGTCGTTCTTCCGACTGCATTAAATGCAGAAGGGAGGAGAAGCGGAAGTGAAGGGCTTCGCTGGAGAGCTTTTGTTTTTTGGGAGGATAGCTGGAGGGGAGGAACGAGGAGGCAAGTCCTCTGGGCGCTCAAAACGGTGGTCGGCATGGTGATAGACGATCGAGATCTGCACGTGATCGCGATATACGCATTTGGGGCGCGACGAGCAGTGGAAGCGATACGGTCGTAAAGGTTGCTCGCTCGCCGTCGGGGACGCGGGGAACGAGGAGGGGGGCGTGCTGGAGTACGTCAGGGAAGCGGGAGTCAGGGCAGAGGAGAGGCCCCACCGAGTCAGGACCGAATCAATAGGACGGCAGGGGGTGTGAATTGTTGACGGAGTAAATAATAATATGGGGCCCTGGCACGAGCGACACCTGCTGCGAACCGCCATCTCCTCCCCCCCAGTCACGCCAGCCACGATTCCCCCCTATCTGCCCGTCCCAT
>JANDKE010001347.1:0-14936 GCA_027627275.1 Coprinellus aureogranulatus
CCAGCGGCGTTGGTGAGATAGCGAAAAGCATCGCCGAGCTTGGTTTGGACGAAAACGAGGGCATTACTCTGAAGGGCGGTAATTCCGGCGTCGATGGAGGCTTCGTTTTTGGTCAAGAACGGGTGTACGTAGGTTTGGTAAATGTAGGTGGAGCCCTAAATGTCGAAATTGGTCAGATGTGAATCTTACGAGAAGTGGGGGGTCTGCGTGACCTGCGTCTGCGGGAGGGACAAATAGAGGAAGAAGAGTGTCTTTGCCTCCCAATAGAAGGGCAACCTGCCAAAAAGGTTATCTCGAGCTCCAAGCCGATGTGATATGTGCGCTCACCAGCTGATAAACCACTCCGCGACGTATTCGAAGGCGACGAACACGCCCACGATAGACCAGTACATGGCCCATCGTATGAGTTCTGGCTCCGAGTGGGGCAGGCGGTTGAGAGCCTTGAATGTGGCGAAACAAGGCAGCAGGAACGCAAACCAGGCGCTGTTGGGATCGCGGTCAGTGTGGGCCACGACAGAGACGGACTGTGGGTAGACCTGAGTAAATGGGAGATGAGCGACATGAACATCGTGGTGGACTGTGTTGGGCGTCGCTGTCGTGTCCTCTGAGCCGGGCGTGCCTTAGGAGGCTCGCTCCTTTTCCGGCAAATATGATTGATTGGCCTCGTTTGGCCGTTCCCCTCTTTCCCCGCATCCCTCCCCGCTCAACCCTCTTTCCATCGCCCGCCATCTTGTGCTCTCCATGGAGCCGCCGAGCAGCGCTGGAGCGTCTACTGCCGTCAAGAAGAATGAGGACGATGAAGGAAGCGACAAGCGCGATATCAAGCCCATAGTCAGGACTCTCAATCGCGTCCCCAGTATGTCCCATTCTCCATGTCGAGTTCGCGCTACTAACGCACCAGGTAGGGGCTTGCGTAAGCCCATCTTTCTCCTGACTATTGTGTGCGCCTCATAAGCTCCTGTAGAATGCGTGCCGAAAGCAGAAGATGCGTTGCGAAGGCGCCGAGAATCCACCTTGCAAACGCTGCCGCAACACCGGGCTTGAGTGTGTCTTCGAAAAGCCTTCTAGGGAAGCCTCTCTCACTGGAGAGGCTGGATTGGAGTAAGTTAATTGATGTTACTTTCTCGCGTGCTTCTGAATCTGTGCTGCAGGAGAATTCGTGCTCTCGAGTCGCATGTGCAAGACATCCGGCAGACACAGACGACAATCTGCAACAGTCTCGCAGAAGTCCTGAGCTATCTGCGGGCAGGCCACGGCTCACACATAGCCAGATCTCCCTCCACATACCCCGCGTTCCATCGATCATCGAGTGTGAGCTCGCCCTCTCACTCAACGCCGACGCCGACCCACCAACATCTGAACGAATTGTCCCACCACTCTCCTCCGGGACCGCCCAGCCATCCACCCTCGCAAGGGCCACTGGCACATCCATCAGCGTCCCGTTCGATCCGTGGTTCACTGCCCACTTTATATTCTTCGGCACCGGGAGCTTCGCAAGATCTGCCTGCACCTGCTGGTCAAACAGCAACATCCTCCTACAGCAGCTATGGTGGTGGTCACCAGCAAGCGCTGCAACCACCTCCTCAGCCTCCGCCAACTCTCCCTCCCTTCTCTTCTTTACAGACGCCAATGGGCCCCCCTCCGTCGCAGCCTGTGTCTTCCGTTAGATACCAACCCCACGACAGCGCGCAGCGGTCGATGAACAAGTACCAATCTACCAGTCAAAAGCGTCAAGCCCCTGGTTCATCTAACGTCACCAGTGCCGATTCTTCGGACGTGGAAGACGACGATAACGGCGAGCTGCCGCCTTCCGGCCTAGTTGCACCCTGGGAAGTTCTTCGGGGTTTGGCGGACGTTGCTGTTCAGAGAGCGTCCAAAGTACTGTCATTTCGCGCCTGGGAGCACTTGTAGCCACTGACCTTCCGTCTACTCAGGAGAATGGTGACAGTAGCGAACCTCATAGCCGCACGAGGTCCCCATCTCCCCCCGAGAGGAGAACAAGGCCAAACAAGCGGAGAAAGACAGGGCACCCTGCACCCACATTTCATGATGGTAAGCGCTTACGTTTCGCTAAAGGCCGTCGTCGACCACAGCTTACCTTCCTAGTTGTGACGAAGGGGATCATATCCGAAGCAGAGGCACAGGANCTGTTTAGAATGTACGACTTTTTAAAATACCCCTAAAGCTGCGCCGTTTACGACTAATGACCTCACGCAGATTTTACAATGGGTGTTCCACCTTCTTGTATGTGTACCCGGCTTTTCTGGACGGGGCAGGAGAGCTCACGATGCGCACAGGCCCGTCTTCGATGCTAGCGTGGACACNTACCAGAGTCTGCACGAGAGATCCCCTTTCGCGGTTGACGCAATCTGCATGGTGGCAGCGAGGGTTCGGGATGGTGGAGGTAACGTGTTCTGCCACTTCGCGCAAGNTTGTATCTCCTAAACCTTATTTCTGCAATAGGCAAACCCAGTGACATTCATCTCAAGCTTCTCGATGAAGTTCAGGATATTGCCCGAGCGAGCTTGTTCGCCCCTGTTGTCCGGCCGGAAGCAGTGCAAGCAATGAGTGCGTCCCCGAAACCATCAGACANAAGCCGGAANGCCTAATTTCACGTCCAGTTCTAGTCTCTGGGTGGTCGGACAATGGTTGGCTGAGTGGAGGTCACGCGGTTCGGATGGCAATGGAGCTGTGTAAGGCTTCCCGTGACTCTAGCCTCATGCTATCCAGACTCAAATCTCATCTAGCGATGCACAAAGCATGGCCAAGGCTCATGAAGAGGATTGTAGCCAACAAAATGTCCCCCGAATTAGATAAAGATTTGGTGATCGCCTCTCGTATATGGTTTTGCTTGTACCTCTTCGAGCACCAGTGAGTNAAACCTTGTCTCATTTTCAGAANATGAAACTAGAAATGGCCGCTGAAACAGGCTCTCTTACGGCACTGGACGCCCTGCAATCATGAAATCCGACGAAACTATTGCAGAACCGCGTCAACTGCTACGCCATCCTCTTGCTCTTGACGATGACATGCGACTGGTATCCACTGTTGAATTGATTCAGCTGCGGGAAAATCTTCACGATGCTTTGTCTCCTTTGGATGGTCCTGTATTGCCTACTCATATCGAGAAACTGGCGGGATCCGACAGTGCTTTCGATCTGTGGTACAAGACATGGGACCATGCCTTTTCGAAGAAGTGGCCAGATGCAGGTGCGTGGCTATCTCGTCCAAACTGAGAGGCCTCTTGTAAATTTTTCTTCTTTCCCTAGCCTTCTATCGGCAAAGCCTGCAAATTCAACAAATTCATGCCCAGTTGTTCCACAATGCTACGGTGTTGCGGGGTATCAACGGCCCCGAAGACGTACAATTAATGCCACCTGCACAAAGGGAACTCGCCATTCAATCCATTAAAATTGCTTGCAGAGGGCTGGATATAACGGTGAACTCTCCCTCCTATCGCGAAGGAATGAAATATGGTAACGTCTCATTTCTCGTGACAAGGTTAGAAGTACTGATTCGAAGGGGAAAGCCGTGCACTACACGCATGCGACAGCTACTTTCTGCGCCTCGTTTCTTCTCCGACTTGGCCGCCTTTTGTAAGTTTGTCCTCTCCATAATCTCTTGTAGAAGCTGATTCCGTCTCCCAGCCCGAATGATTGCGACACGGTTGCGATCCGATCCCAGGTTGAACGCTTGGCAACTCTTATGTCTGAAAGTGGGTGATATTCAATGCAGACCTTTTCCGTCATTGACCATGATGCCGGCAGTACCCGGAAAGAGATACGCACTAACCCTTCAAGTCATGCTGCGGCGTTCCAGAAAACGCGATTCGGCATCACGCTCCCCAACTTCGTCACGCGATTCCCGTCGTTCATTGTCCATGGCTATCGATCAAACTCCCAATGGTCATCCTGCTTCTTCCATGCCTCACCCAGCCGTACCACATCACAGAAACTCTGAACCCTTCTCTCCCACATATGATGTTCCCTTTTCCCAACCTCACAGCCACCAGCAGCACGTTTCGTCCACAGTCGGTCCTGGAGTTCACCCTCACCAACAGACTCACCATCCAGGGCACAACCGCCCTGTCACTGACGCCGACCAGATCTGGCAAGGTTTTGAAATGACAGCCCAAGAACAACTTCCAGTTTGGATATCAGACCAAAGTCTTGGAGGACAATCATTCTCTCAGCACGGGATGGACGCCTTCCTCCTTCCCAATGACTACCTTCCAGCGGCACCCCAGATCTGGTGATGCCCTTTTCACTTCCTCGCAGAGATCTCGATATGATACCCGAAGACACATTGTACACTATGCCCCGTGTAAACCGCTCGCTTTCATAGTTCATATGCTTTCCCAGCTCATGCTTTCCCCCTAGTGATACCTCTCATGTCCCGCTTGTATTTACATTGACACTCAGCCGTACTTCCGAAGGCCACATTGACATCGCCGAAACCTGAGGCGAATAGATAGCTTTGGCCTCCCCTGAACGGTTCGTTTCAGGCTGGGTAACTTAAGACTAGCCTTGTTTGGGCTGGCTGACGTTCTAGCTCAACTCAATGGCGACTGACAGGAGATAGAACCGGAGAGGAAGCGTCGACATTATTCCGACTCCCCCCCTTCAAGTTGTCACGGTGCTTAACAGGCGAGATGGATCAGATCGAATATCAACAGGATGGCGCTTCAGCTGACGGTCAACAGGTACACAGAAAGGGTAACATGGTCAAAGGGGAGCTGGCTCATCCCGATGTCATTACACATTCGCCAACCACAAACCGACTTTCTCGAACTCTCGCTGCCTTGGCCACTGGGCTCCCACTGAGGCGCCACTCGAAGCGATGTCCCTTACAAGGCGATGATAACGACTCTACTCCGGTGGCCCAGCCATGTGAGTGCAGAGCGTCCAGCTGTACCTAACGTCTGTCGCTGACTGTGCCTCAGCGGAGGAAGTCAAGAAAGATTTTATCCTTACTCTGGCCAAAGCGTTGCTGCTGTTCGGCGCACCTTCCCACCGTATGGAGGCCCAGCTCACCGCTGCAGCGAAGACTCTNAAGCTGGATGCCCGTGAGGACCTCAGTCANTATATACATTGTGAAAGACCTGATCCTAGCTCCTCACGTCGCCTTTCTAGAATTTGTCTATTTGCCAGCAATCATCATCATCTCAATGACTTCCGACGGCCAGCAGGGAACTAGAACCTTCTTCCTTAGGGTCAAAGGCCGGATCGCCCTGACATCTCTGCAGAAAGTGCACGCTATCTACAAGAACGTCTTGCATGGGAATTTGAACGCACGACCGGCCACCAGAGCGCTAAAGCGATTGATCAAAGCGCCACCAATCTACAGTNTAGCCCTCCGTTGTTTCCTCGCGTTTCTCAACGCTTCGATCATCTGCGGGCTTTCATTTGGGGGCTCACCAGTGGATATGTGGATCAGTGGCGGNTGTGCTGGCGTACTCCAGTACCTTGGATTGAATGCAGCGAACAAGAGTGCAATGTACGCAAACGTCTATGAAATATCGGCTTCAATCATCGTTGCCTTCATTGCTCGTGCATTGAGCAACGTTCCTGGAGATTACTTTTGCTACAANGCNATTTCTTCTGCCGGGGTTGTCGTTATATTGCCNGGTTTTACNGTCTGTAAGTCCACGTTGTNGTTACGACGAGTTNTCANGCGACGTTGACGTGCCTTCACAGTAATCAGCGCCCTNGAGNTGATGTCGAAGAATATCTTTTGCGGTGCCGTCCGGATTGTTTACGCTATAATCTATACCCTGTTCCTCGTGGGTTGCCCCAGAATGGTTGATTCATGCATCANCCTGCTGACGACANTGAATATATCTCAGGGNTTTGGGCTNACTATTGGCTCAGACTTCTACCTCCTCGTAGATTCTAAAGCTCGAGAGCGATACTACCATCGGACTGATGGCCCACAGAACTTGACCTATACCCATGGAACCCTNATGATCATGAATACCACGGACCCATTCAGTACTATGAGCGGTGTTCTGGGCCACAAGTTCAGCGTTGGGGGAGGGAGCGACAAAGTTGCGAANGGCTCGTNAGTCCTACGTTTCATCACANGTCAGNATTAACCTCCTTTGATAGGTTGTATCCGGCATCCGGAATGGGACTGGTGGCGACAAGCTCTACCATGGTGGACGCTTTTCATTCTCGTCCCAATTTATACCACCTGCTCTTCGTTATCAAATNTGCAGTACTGGAGGAGTGCGCAGCTGCCCATTATGGTNCTATTCTCATGCTGCTCNTATGGTGCAAATCGCGCCTTCAGCATTATAGCCCCTGGAAGGACAGATATCGTTTCTGCAGCCGGAGCGTTTGTCATTGGAATNCTTGGAAATTTATACTCTCGGGGATTCCAGGGCACTGCATTTACGACNATGGTGACGGGTGTGTTGTTTCTGGTCCCNGTGAGTAGNATCCGTACACGTTCCTTTCCATTATCGCTCATCCTCCAATTCGGGCAGTCTGGCATCGCTCAGCAGGGAGGCGTCTCCCAGACCTATCATACTTCGGAGGAGCAGTACTCCAGCGGCTTTGCTCTTGCTCTGCGGATGGTCACGGTAGCGGCNGGAGTTAGCATTGGTCTATTTGTAAGCCAGTTCTTCGGTAAGGGGCGAGCCTGTTTCCTTGCAAATNCAGATGCTCACTTGCCATCAGTTTATCTCATTGGAAAGTCCAAGAACGCTGCACATTTCTCTTTCTAGAGCCCTCTATGTAATCTTCCTATGTAAAGTCTGGCCTCAAGAGTACTCATATCACTTATTGCTGCTGTGGGTCCCTGGCGGTTCGGGGCCCATTGGCATTATTCAAATGGGAGCTTCGAATGCCCCATTCAGCGTTTTGATGATGCAACTGCTTAGCGAGCCAGAGAGTGAATCAGTAGAGGCACCGAGCATTTCACTTGATTTTTACCCTCATCTCCCTCCCTCAGCCTACCACCACCACCGCTATGGCAAGTAGTTCGAAGCGCCCAGAACATTGCCTGTATACCTTACCTCATTCTACAGGCTCCTCCCAAAAGAAACCCCAATCCCAGCGGTCTCGGTCGAGCCATCATCAACAAAAAGATTAAGGATCATCAGAAAGCCCAAGCCTCGCCTTTGGTGAGCGTCTATTTTGACAAGGGAGTAGGTTCTCTGGTGACACAATATGCGACCTAGTTCTCGGTCGATCTCGACTCCAACAAACTCAAGTCCGTCACGCAAGAACGGGACCTTGATGCTTTCTTCACAACCGCTCAGTTGGCCGGGACAGATTTCACCGCTGGTGCGAGGAGCAGGTACTATAACAGCGCGATGGCCTGACCACCCGATGTTCAGAGCGTAGAAATGTGAAAGTTATAAACCAAGCAGCGCCAGCAACCCAGAATCCCTATCTTCTGAACGCAGCGGAAGAAGCGAAGATATTGCAGGAGCAGAAAGCGAACGAAGGACGCTTACGGGTACCCAGGCGACCAGCGTGGAAGAGGGGTATGAAGCACGAGGAATTGGACCAGCGGGAGAGGGCTGCGTTCCTTGAATGGCGTCGGAGTCTCGCACAGTATGTTCAGTTCATCTTTAAGCCGCTTCCCGCATTGCTAAACCACAGACGAGACTCCAAGAAGGAGATGATTTTCTTTTTGACACCTTTCGAGCGCAACATCGAAGTCTGGAGACAATTGTGGCGTGTTGTCGAGAGGTCACACCTGGTTGTGCAGATAGTCGACGCTAGGAATCCTCTCCGTTTTCGGTGTAAAGACCTGGAGGATTATGTGAGGGATGTCGAAGGCAGCGAAGGGGAGGCCGGTTCAGGGCCCGGACAGCGAAGGAATATGTTGCTCATCAACAAGGCCGATCTTCTAACTGCACAGCAGAGGTAAGTTCACGAAACAGTTGTTCAACGTCTTTTTAACGTCCACCGCCCTTTCCAGGAAGCACTGGGCGGACTACTTTGACATGGAAGGAATCAAATACGCTTTCTACTCAGCAGCTTTGGGAATTGCCATCCAAGAAGCACGTAAAGAGGCGGAGGAGGTCCTCGCAAGAGCGGCTGAGGGGAAGGAAAGCGATGTCGACGACAAAAGTGCATCCGGACTTCCAGCAGAGGAGCGACCCAAAATCATGATGTCCGCGGATGACGATGATGAAGATGTCTCCGACCCCCGAATTCGGATTCTTTCGGTGCCAGAACTAGAGCACCTGTTCATACAAAGCGCACCCCCTCTCTCTGGTAAGTAAGACGCATATGCCACTGAAATAACTACTAACGATACCCGAGTGTAGATTTCCGTGATCAAAGTGGAAAGCCGCCTACGAAGCTGTCGATTGGTCTGGTTGGCTATCCCAACGTCGGAAAATCGAGCACTATAAACTCATTGCTTGGAGAGAAGAAAGTCAGCGTGTCGTCAACGCCCGGTAAAACCAAGCATTTCCAAACCATCAACCTCTCCGATTCTATCACTCTCTGCGATTGTCCTGGACTCGTTTTCCCTCAATTTGCCACTACCAAGGCTGATCTTGTCTGTGATGGTGTCCTCCCGATCGACCAGTTGCGGGAGTACATTGGTCCTGTTGGTCTTGTTGTCAAGCGACTCCCTCGGGAGGTTATCGAGGCTACGTACGGGTTGAGTATCAGAGTGAGAGAGTCCGAGGAAGGAGGGGATGGTAAAGTACGGCCTGACGATTTCCTTCAAGCTTATGCTAGTCAGTGGTCAATTATGTTCTGTGATTGGTTACTTGCTAACGTGCATGCCTAGTTGCACGAGGCTTTACTAGAGCGGGCCAGGGCAACCCCGACGAGGCTCGTGCCGCGCGATACATCCTTAAGGACTATGTCAACGGCAAGCTTCTGTATTGCCATGCGCCGCCAACTGTGGAAGAAACTGTGTTCAATGAGGAGACACACAGACGCCAACTTCTGCGGGTTTCTGGGAAAAAGCGCGCCCCGCTTACCCGCGTCGGCAAGAACGCCGATACGTACATAACACCGACGCTAAAGAACGAGGATGGGTCACAGGCCGCCATGGGCAAAAAGTCAACTGCCGTCGACAACGATTTCTTCGAGAGGCAAGGCGTTGCACCTCGTCCATTTGTGGCGGGTTCGAACAAAAATGGCCAGGAGTTTTCAAGAGCCGTGTTTTTCCCGAACCAAGTAATGGTTGGAAACGATGGAAGACCTTTAACTGACCCGCAAGCACGCCTACATGCTATGCTACAGACTGTGGACAATGGCAGTAGTAAAAAGCACCACAAGAAGCCAAAGAGAGGGAAACAGAGAAGTGGGAAAGGATATGATTTAGACTAGCTTGCCATATGTCGATTAGTTTCGTGGCCCTGCTCTATAGCATTCTTGGCACTGGGCCAGCCTGAG
Organism: Coprinellus aureogranulatus; assembly: GCA_027627275.1. Classification (NCBI taxonomy): domain Eukaryota; kingdom Fungi; phylum Basidiomycota; class Agaricomycetes; order Agaricales; family Psathyrellaceae; genus Coprinellus; species Coprinellus aureogranulatus. The sequence goes on from JANDKE010001347.1 coordinate 9,372, forward strand.
CGCGTTCAGATGCGTCGTACACTACAGTTGGCGTGACTTTGACAGCCTGGATCGCGGCATTCGCCGACCTTCTGCTTCCACCTCTTCTTACTATCCTTGACTACGACTATGTCACTCACGTTCACCCAGATGCTCACACTGCCGCCCAAGCCCACAGATGTGTGCGCGAAACTTGTCACAACTCGCAATGGGCGTCGAGAAGGTTTCCAGTTTGGCAACCAAGTCCTTGTTCATGCTTAACTGTCCCTCTCTTTATTCAGCATTGCTCCTTGACCTCGTACGCCCTATTGTCATCGGAAGGAACCCCCAACTTTGGTGAAGAACTAGCCCGTAAACGCGCCTGCTGCTCTCTTACGTGCATGCATAGCTCCTATGTCGCAGGTGAAAACATAATCTCTGGCGTTCATTGCAAGTTGTATGCGTACGTTTCTTCCCCTGGTGTCGTACGAAAGGCATACCTGAATCTTCCAAGAGTACGGTCACCCTCCGGTGGCGTCATAGTCTCTTGCCAGGTCAGCTCTTTCGCAACCAATTCCTGGATCCCGGAGCTCTATCCCGGCCCTAAACAGGACGTCTCCCGCAATGGCATCACCCTCAACGGCCAGCCAATACGTAAAAGTGCTGTCATTGTAATGCACGGAGATGTTATTGGTCTTCCAAATGCTCAAAGTGCGTGCATAATCCGTCGTTTACATACGCGTCGCCCTCACCCTTTGGCTTAGCATTCACATGCCATCATGTTATGAAAGGCACACCGGAAAAGACCACCTTATTCGACCCTACGCAGCAGAGCACGCAGGCACCGAAGTGCCGGGTGAGTGGCAGATTTTTCAAGTCTCAGGGAACGAATGTAACCTCCAAGCTTATATTTCAGCGCATTGGTCGGTACGAGGTCATGTCCCATTGCCTGGGCACGGGATCATTCGCTACCGTGAACCTCGCATTCGACCCGGTGAACCACAAACAGGTCGCCTGCAAAAGCATCAAGACTAGAAGGGAACACGATGTTAAGCAGGTTATGAAGGAAGTGAGGATATTGATGGGGTTGAAGCACGTATGTCCATTCACTGTTTCCGTTCCACCTAAGAAGGAGCGTTCATCTGCGTTCAGCCAAACATCAACGAAATCCATGATACGGAAGAAGGCGATGGCTTCATGTTCGAGATCTCAAGTATTTTCTCTCTGACTGCGCTTGCTGACATTAACTCCACGTTCGCTGCTCAAGTCACATCTTTTTGCAACTGTGTACAGGAGGAGACCTCTTCACGTATATCTCCACCGCAAATGCCCGAAATTACCACATTTGCGAGGCCGAAGCCAAGTATATCATGTTCCAGCTTCTTAAAGCACTAGAATATTTGCACCACAGACATATCGCACATCGAGGTAGGTGATGTTACGGCGACGAAAACTTGGAACTGGCTTTTTTCATCGGATTGATGGTATTGTTCCCTCCATAGACCTTAAGGGAAGTCGGCTTTCCATTTCGGGACCGCCCGCATTTCCGCTTACTCGTCGTACAGCCTGAAAACATCTTGCTCTACGCTCCTGGATCTTACCCGAGGATCATTATTGCTGACTTCGGCCTCGCAAGACCCAACTCTTACCAAGAGACGCTGAATGTATGCGGGACGGTATCGTACCTACCGCCCGAAGGAATTTTGGCACTGGATAATAGGCACCTTGGATACGTCGGGCACGTTGCATACGTTTTGCCCATCTCGTGTGTGCTGACTCCTTTTCAGAATGCCTGCGGACTGTTGGAGTGCTGGTGTCATACTGTACATCATGATGTGGTGAGCTTTTCTCGGCTAAAGATTTCCGCCGATGTTGACGCCGTTTCAGCGGCTGCCATCCATTTGACAATGGTACATTGTACGACAGTTCTTCCTATTGGGACGAGTCGGGTTCGGAGGACGAAGGGAGTCAGTATCACACGCAGATTGACACGCAAGACCGCCTCAAAGGAAGAATCGTCGATGGTCGCTTAGAATTCCCTTATTATCCCTGGCATGACCTGCTCGAAGGTGAGCGCCCTTGACTTCAGAGAAGCGTTTGCCTCCTGAAAAGCGCTTCGACAGTGCGCTCTCTTGTGGAGGCCCTTCTTGTGCGCGACCCGGCGCAACGAGCCACCGTGGATACAGCATTGAAACATAGCTGGATATCATCAGAGCTGAATGACTTGCAGGAAGTGTACCGACATAGAATACTGCTTTAGCGTCGACGTGGAAGTAGCTTTCCCAAGGTGTTACATTCGGTTTTTTTGAAATACTTCAGGCTCTCCGCATCTCTACGCCTTCAGGAAGTTGGCATGGACTAATAGTTGCAAAGTCAGATAATTCAGGTACAATCTGAAGGCATTCGCTTACAATGAATGTGGTCTGAGGCAAAGCTCGAAATCTGCCGAATTCATTGAGCCATACAGGCGTCTTGCGAAGCGAAATATGTACATACAAAGTAGTAGCTGTGGTCGTAGTCGGCTTGGCTTCTCACGCGCACTTGCACGCCGTCATCGTAGCCGGCAGCATGTGCAGCCTTCAAAAAGTTCTCAGGCAGGAGCTGGCCTTGCTTATAAAAGTTGTCACCGGTGCCCTGCAACGGAAAATCAGTTGGAGGCTTTTTTTGCAGTAATAGCGACTTGCATAATCAATGAGAATATGGAGAGGGTCCTTGTGCTGAGCAATCAATTCCGTTGCGTCGTAATTCTTAGCGCCTTCCTCAACACCCCCTTCAAGGTATCCGTTAAAGGCCTTTTCACCCCACGGGCACTTGGATGGATTAGCAATGGGGGCGAACGCCGACGCCGAGCGGTACTGCTTCGACTTCGAGGACAGATAGAGCACAAGGGCCCCGTGTCCCCCCATGCTATGTCCGAAGATGGATTGCCGCGTGATGTCCTGAAGAATTTGGAACGTTTTACTAATCATTTCACGGAAAACGAAAGGGCATGACAAACGATAGGCAGTCCCGAAGCCTGGATGACCTCCGGAAGCTCGGTGGTAATGTGTGTATACATATTATAGTGCTTGCTGTATTCCGGTTTTGTAGCGTTCAGGTAGAAACCTGCTCCGGTTCCAAAGTCCCAGGCGTCGTCCTCTCCGGGAATGCCGGCCCGCGCGGAGAAGTATCCGGGAAAAGGATGGCGAGACCTTGGGCAGCTGCTGCGCCGAAGAATCCGCCTTTTCTGAGCCCTATTANTTTTGGCTGTGTGAGGAGGCCCTCCGTACTCCGGAAGTCNTGGATGTGTGCTCACCCATTGTCTTCNGTGCAGGTGAGGCCAGCGAGATAGACAAGCAGGGGCGCCTTGCGTCCACTGAGAAGCGGAATGAACAGGTTAAACTGGGCGTCCAGGCCACCAAGGNAGGNAGACTTGGTAGGGACAAGGACNGTTAGACAATTCGATGACAGCGATGACGTTTCCATTAGGGGCTCAGCGCTTACCTTGAACTTGTACTTGATCAGTTCGCCCTCAAAGACCTTGGAGGACGATAGTTTCTCGAGAGGACCAGACATATCAGTTGAGTTGGTCGTTATCGATGCTGTCAGGAAGGTGTTGGAGACGGTGAGAGAGTGAAGCACTGTAGAACGTTTACCAGAACTCTCCACTGTTCTATCTACCATCACGTGAAGACACTAGAGAACATGCCAGGTCTGTTCAAGCCTGGTGAACCCGCATCGATTGCGAGCCTGGACCGCGGTAGCCCTGCAATAAACACGGCGGGGGATAGATATGAACTCATCATGGTCCAGAGCCTTCGTACACTCCCGGAGGGTGCCAGAGTCTGGGTGACTGAGGGCCGACTTGCAGCCTGAGCATCGCCGGAGTTTGTGGATGCTTGGCACTGCTGCGATCAGCCCTCAAAGGCAAACACGCAAGGGCGCTTGTCTGCTTCTGGCACTGACCTTCACCATGCAATTCGTCCTGCAGACGGGATCGTCCCATCTGCCACCTCCAGCTTACTCACAGCTGAAGCGTGGCAGACCGCGCGATGTGTTCAAATTCAACGCCTCAAAGGCTCCCAACGTTGCCACCAATACAACGACATAGACATTCTGCTCGAGATCTTCACCCATCCATCTATTACACAGGGTTCGGAGGATAGGATGGATACTGGCGGTGATGCCTATGGTGATAACAAGAGGTTGTCGTTTCTTGGGGNAATAACACTAAACTCTACGGTGACGGACGTGCTCTTCAAGCATAGGCCAGTGCTTCGGGCACAGGAAATNGAAGTAAGTGGTGTCGANAGTTCTGGGTGATCTCATGCTACTATAACTTGTGCCCATAGGATAAGAGGGCAGAAATACTCTCGGATGAGACTTTCGACGACTGGGTTACACATTATCAACTACTACGGAAGCTTCGCTGCGATCTTGACCTCCGTTCGTCGTATTCGATCAACAGGCCGCAGGTGTGTGTCGCTCGGAACGATCNTTGGAGTGGCATNAACTCATCGCGCCCGTAGGAAACCCGTGCCATCTTCCATGCATACGTCGGTGGACTTTACATAGATTCAGGTCCAGATGCTGTATACAACTGGATTCAGCCATTACTAGCGCAGTACTTGAATGGCAGTAGCGAGCCTCAGGATGAAGCTATGCTGGTGTCTGAGAAGTCCCCCTCCCCCTACTCGGACCGTGACGCCCCCTCCTCTGAAGAAAGTGAAGAGCAGANCCGNTGTNGGTNGAGCCCATGTNCCCGCCGCCNCACGCCTCNTCCATCCANNATTCNTTCTTTGATGCCAATCGCCAAAGTTTGATACGTGAGAGGAGGNCGAGTTCACGGATGGTCGCCTTGAACAGTATTCGTCAGAAACAGCAAGCAGCATAAGGGCGGACATACCTGTATCGCTGTGTACTCCTTGCGGAATAATGGGTCCTCGCTCATCAGCATCTCGTCACGAATCGTAAACCCGCCCCTCCCAGGCTCTCCAGGTTCTCCCTTCGGTCGCGGTATGGATTTCTTGGTTCCGAGCTTGTCGATGGTGAGGGCAAGCTTAGAAGGGCCCTTTGACTTCTTTGAGGCTATGGGACATGTCAGTGTCTGGAGTGACTTCACTGTTCAGAACATGAGAACGTACGGGGGACACGGTCGTCTTCGCGCTTCCGCTTCTTCCCAGCGACTGGCTCTTCGGAGGAGGATCGGTCCTTGTCTGCCTTGGGCGCCTTCGACGAGGAGGCCTTCGATGACGGGTGCTTTGAGGAAGATGACTTTGAGGAAGACGTCTCTTTGGACGACGAAGCCTTGGAAGAAGAAGACGCTTTGGACGACGAGGTCTTCGACAAAGAGGCGGATGCCTTGCCTGCGTTGGCATCTGGCTTGGCTGCTTTCTTGAATGGCACAGCAGTTCCCTTGGCAGGGTGTTCTTCTTTGTTCTTGCGTCGCTTCTGCTTCAAGTCAGAAGGCATCACGAGAGCAGTCCACGCAGCGAGAAACTTGCCTTGCGGGGATGCTCTTCTTCAACCTCATTGTCATCACCCTCAGGCTCTACACTCTTCCTTTTTCGTTCCTTTGGCTTCGCCTTGGGCTTTTCATGTATGACAGCAACTGTCAACCCACTGGGA
>JANDKE010001348.1:0-14923 GCA_027627275.1 Coprinellus aureogranulatus
GAAAAGCCGCAGGTCCCTCTATCGAGGTTGCCCTCATAGAGGGCCGGTCACAGGTCTAAGGCTGGGCTTGTATTCGGGTTCGAACACTACGTATCAGGGTTCTCGGGCCCAAAACTGGATCCGACACAAGGCGGCTTCTGGAGCGTGTTTGTTCGGATGAACACCAGGAGAGGCTATTTGTACATAGGCGAGTACCGCAATACATATGTCGAGGGTATGTCAAAAGAACAGTTCTGTTCTCAGAAGAGCCAGGTGAGCAGTGTTCTTAACCCAGAGTGTCGGATGTCGCTCATGATACTTTTTTCCAGGCCCAGCAAGCGTGGGTCTTGATCCAGCACGAACACCTGCAAGGACGAGGTCGCGGCTCCGCGAGAGCGCGCTATGCCCTTCGGAGAGAGGGATTTCCAGAGCAAAAGATGACCTACCACGTTGTCTCCAGGCGAGCAGCCTTGGAGGCGAATGACGGCCGTATCCGGGTGACTAAAGCCGAAGTACAAGGGGCTTTCCAACGAGGCTATGAGGTTTGTAGTCGCACTTTTGAACTCGTTTTGCCATCCCTCAACATGATAAATCGTGCTGATATTCGTGACAGAGGGTCAGCGTTATTCGAATGCAGTGCGTAGGATATGACCGCGTCTGGTTTGACCCTGTCGAACGGGCGCACCTGGTGAAGGGGGAACTGGAGAAGATGAAACGGTGTCCAAAACGAACAAAAGTTCGGACTTCTCCCGAGATTGGCCACTCTACAAGAAATGGATCTTCTGTCGTCGCTGTCGATCCTTCGGAAGGAGCGAAGATTCTGGGCAATTCTCTCGCTCAGGTACCGTCAAATATAAGCAACTTCGCTACCCCAGACCTACGGCGGACGTCCTCTATGTCGGAAATCTGTGAGCCGCCTTATCAGTCCGAAAAGGTCCGTCAGGCGGTCATAGCCTGATAAGGCATCTGATAAGGTAGCGAATGTCTTATCTAAATATGGGGTCCTGATGATGGGGCCGCCCTCCCTGATCAAGTCGGCTCAGGGCCTTATAAGGGAAGGGACCCGAGCAGGGCCATGCCACCCGCCGCACAGACTTATCAGGTAACCTTGCCGTATGATCAGGAGAGCTTATTCGGATCAGGCTGGGCCCCCTGGACATGAGAAAAGGCGTCTCGGACGACACCCTTTCGGCCATGGCGCTCCGTACCATTACACCTTTTCCTAGTGGATAATTACTAACGCTTCTACATTCGTATCTATTGAATACGATAACCATTCTTACAAGGGATCGTACAAGCTTTCTATTGTTGTGACTTCAAATTCAAACGATTCTGTATTGACTTACATCGGAATAATTATTACATTTCACATGGAACTTAAGCGGTTCGAACACTCAATCTATTGCTCATTACAAATTGTAAGATAGTTTCCACTAGGCTAACTCGCCGATAAATGTACCAAAATTGGAGTTTATATATACGACTGTAAGGCCTACCCCATCGCGCATACCTCATCCGAGTCCAATTCTCTCGCCGTGTCCGAGCCACAGCACGGAAACAAACAGTATGAAGCCACAGAAATGCAACTGTGATCCCTGCTTAGCGCCTCACATTAGCTAGGAAGAAGAGCACACTAGATCCAAGTAGTAAAGCTCAATACGAACTTGATGTCGACTCAGACTAGATACATGGGCGTCAAGATAAACGGGTGGAGTCGATGAGTAACGACAGAACAAGCGCAAAGGTTTGCCAGACGACAACCGGCACCAAATGAGAGACATCGTGAATATCTGGAACAGAGTCCAGACTAGAGTCCAAATCCAATCAGCCACCGCCTACTTACTTCCTCTTTCCCCCTCGCCTAGTCTTCCTCAAGGGAGCGGGTGCAACATTCGCTCTGTTGCTGCCTTCGTCACTGTTTGCTTCTGTTGGCGTAGAACGGGTGCTTCGGCGAGCAGCGACAGGAGGTTTCTGGCCCGGGGGCATCACAGACTGGGTGGGAGGAGGTGATGGTACTGTTGCATCATCTTCACCATGGGAAAGGGCGGTGGCGACTGAAGATGGGTTGCCTGCAGCAGGGAAGTTGGTAGGAATCTGAGGATCGTTGTGCTGGGGCCCAACCGGCAGTGATCGAGTCATATCGACATGGGATAACAATGGAGTGTTGCGTCGTGGAGTGCTGCTCAACGGGGGGCTCCTACTGGGGAACTGCGGCTGGCGTGGGAGGACAGTACCATTCTCCTCGTCAAAAACCACTGACTCGTCTTCTTCCTCATATGCATCCTCGAGGGTGACGGGTGCAATACTATCGTTGTTTGCATCATGGCTGGTAGGGACTATGAAATCACAAAGACCGTAATGAGTCGAGAAATGTATTGTTTAAACAAGGCAAAAACGTACAGGTAAATGGAATCTCCTCGTCTTCTTGAGACTGCGTGCAAGCGTTACGATAACGGGCAATGATGTCATCCGCAGTGGATCTCATTTGAGGAGAGGCAGATGCTGCTTGTGTTGTCGCCGTTGTTGTTGGGGTAAGAGAGTCTTTCTGCTGAGCAAAGCGGGGGAAAACTTTCCTATTCCATTCTTCTGCAATTGCTCGGCCACCAGGTTCGTTCCAGATCTTCGAAAGCACATAAACATAAAGCTCAAAATCTTCAATCCACATGACAGAAGTTGTGGGTCCCTTCCCATCTCGTGTGAACGAGCTGTCAGGGGAGAGGACAAGCCGTACCTGAACAGGAGGTAAGCAGCAATGCTTAACAGTCTCAACACGCTGAATGACGTACCAGTACACACATCAAAGCAATGAAGGGAGGAATTGCCTCAAGTGTGAACCCAACCATTGGGCTGTTGCCGTTCATCACGAGGTCCTCAGGCATGTCAATGAATGAAGCTCCATATATGACAGCCCTGGCAAACTGGAAGACCCAATGAGTCAATCGCAAATAAAGAACAGACCAGTAGAATACTACTCACCCGGAACAAGATATCGGCAAGAAACTCATTCCCGGGTACCTTCTCATAGTCCCGATGAATGAGACCGCAGAATGCATCACTCCTGTAAATGCCAGGGGTGACCTCCGTGAGTCCAATCAGCTTCAAGAGGTTGGGAAGCTTCTTGCGACAGATAGAGGCACCAGGGGCGAAGAGGTCCTTGCAGAAGGTCTGCACCAGTGAGACAGATTGTGATGTCGCCTTACCCCGCTTGAAGCTCAAAGTTGGGCCTTGTGAATTAACGAGTACGATTTCTTCGTTGATTCGCTGTCGAAGAGTCTCAAAGATCTCGGGGCCACTCTCACGGCCGCGTCGAACTGCCTCTGTCCGTTTTGCTTCAGAAGCGTCCATGAACTACAAAGATGTTAGGCGTGCCGTGTACGATTGAAGAACAATTAGTATGGACGCACCCGACGGACGAAATCAGGATCGGCCTCAAGAATCAAGGGCTGAAGGGCGTCGCCTGCATGATGTAGGAGATCAAGGGCTTCTCCAACCCGTGCATTGTTTGGGAACTGCTTATCGAATCGAGCATCAAGGTCTTCACGTGTCCACCCCACCAATTCAGATGTGACGCCTTCGAAAAGGTGGCCACCAGTATAGGGAGTGACAAACAGGGTGAAGAACTTGCCGAGGCTTGAGATGCGGTTTTCGATCGTGTCCTCCTCCTCCTCTTCCTCTCCTGCCTTCTTCCTCCTTCGCTTGACCCGCTTCTCTGCCCTTGCACAAGCCAGGTCTGCCTGCGCTTCGGCCAGCTGATTCTTCACATCTTCCAACTCTTCTCGAGCTGAATTGAGACAGAGAAAGAGAATGCGAAGGGCCTGAAAAGGGACAATGAGTTTGCCATTCCACGATGCAGAGCGCAGAAGAAACATATACATTTCGCAGGTCTTCTTCCGTCGCACTGTTGTTCCGAAGCGTTCGCTCAGCATGCTGGACATGATCATGGAAGCTTCCCCCTAAACTGCCCACAGGAGGTGCGAGCTGACCACTCATTCCAGGGAAAGCAAGTGAGGGCGGGAAGAGGATGTTGCCTTCTCTGGGGACAAACCATCGTGTTTAAATACGAGCCCATGCTGGTCCGTGCGAGGCCAGGATACACGCTGGGACCTCATGCTTGCCTCGTTCCCGCTCAGACACAGCTTAGGCGGGAGTGGAACCGAAACCAGTCCCTGCCGCGGAATTCTAGAGCGTTGGGCGGCATATCGTAAGCTTGAATCAATATATTGATGTTGTTCCCTATTGCGACAGATAGGCTGTTGTTCGAGGAGTATGGGAGGGGGTGGTGGAAAGTGCGATGGGCGGTGCTTCATTGTGTTGTGCTTTTCAGCATTGACGGAGGGCTTCACCGAATGTTTTGACCTTGATAAGTTGATAAAGGTAAGTCAGTTTCCATGAAGCTTTCATGAAGTTAGAGTACACGCACTGAGACTCTGTCTGCCCAATCCCACCATGCAACTCCTCTGAAGCCCACCATAACCTCCGGAAACCCTTGTGGAACCCCACCCCGACTTCGGCTTCGTATATTCGGACTTCATGAATATACCGTGATCCTACAACATGATAAGCACATTCTTCAATAGGTTTGCTGATGATCACTAACCGTGTTGGCTCACGTAGATCTTGGCTTGCTAGTCGATGAGCTTGTATGGGCTCATCAAACGGGTCTGAGGTGCAAGTTGAAGCGGTTAGAATTGTTCTAACTTAGTATGAGTGTTGAATACATACAGTAACCGGAGATGGTCCCAACCCTGTGTCTTGGCGTAAGCAGCTTCGATATTGAGACAAAGGACCAGGGATGGACAGGTATCCGTGGCGAGAGCAGAGTGCTATGCACGGGCAGATGGCAACTTTGTTCGTCGTGACTCTCAGTCCTCTGACAAATGGTCTTGCACTTTCCACTAGCACCTTCCCCCGTCCAGCAAGAGTTTGAAGACCCTTTCGGCCTTGGGAGCCTCGTAACGACTGGTGTCGTAGTTGACTTCGGGGTGTGCAGGTACTTGCGCAAGTGTATGGTGGTGGTGGAGAACAGAGGACAAGGTGATGATGTGATCAGAATCCGCGCGCATTGCCCCTGCGGATCCCACATCGCCCCGTCGATCTTGCATAATTATAGACTGCAGAAAACGTGTTATCTATACAAATATCTCTCTACTAGTCCTGGTTGGTAGATGTTCCCCAAGCCCCTGTAACCTCATGCGAAGGAAGAAGTCCGCGTCCACCCCATCCATGATAATGTACTGATCATCGCAACCATCCGCAGCACCCCAATCTCTAACTACAAGCGCGCCGCGTACAATGGACGCCACTGGAACGAGAATTGAATCCTTCAGATCTCGAGACCGGACCTGCTTCAGCCGGAGCTCTTCACAACGGCGTTGATTGACCTTCGACTTGGCGTCACGAGGGAGAGCCTTGTCCAGAGGAAGGACAAGTGCATAGGAGAACATCTTTTCTCCTTCTCGATCTCGAAGACGGAGAGGATACGGCCGATCATGAAGTTATCCTCTCCAACGGAGATGAGCGCGCAATCGTAACGAGGCCGATTGAAGAAATCTTGATTAACCCGCAGGAAGTCCGCGGCAGTCTGGGAGTCCTCGAGAGACGTATATTCAGCCTTGATATACTTGTATGCAGTAACCTGAGCAAGAGAGCATTGAGTAATGGGCTCTAAACCTGGGCAGTCGGGCGGCAACGTACAGTTTGATTGGCAGGAATAGTGACGGGATCCCATAAACCCAGGTCATGCGCCAGTCGTCGAGCTAATTTTGAACGTAGGTTGGTGAATGCAGCCGCGTAATCTTTGATCGTGTGAGTAGACAGTTCGGCGAATGGAATGTCCTTGAGTGGTGACCCCATTGAGACTGATTTTAGTCTTCTGGTATTGGATGATGCTGGAGCGGGAGGCTGAGAACTAGCTGGGACGACACCCTGTGCAGGCTCTGCATCCGCAAACCCCAGCTCTCCAGGCCGATTTGAATGACCGCTGGCTTGACGCAGTTGCTCTGCTTGAGCCGCAGCTGCCATCGCTTCGTCGTGGCGATCAATTTCCGTCCGAATCATAGCCGCTGCAAGATCTTCATGCGAAAATCGTGCTAACTGACCCATTCAAAAGCAATCAACACATCAGCGGTGCTTGGAAATGTGGGAAGCACCCATACCAGTTTCTCGAGGTCCCTGAAATTAGATTTGTCGTAGTACGTCTTCGGGTCACCGTGCATCTTCTCGAAGCCCTTTGTATTGTAGTTCAGGGTTACGCCTTTATCCTCGATGTCGTCGAAGACGTGGACATGCGAGTGGGCCTTGGGAAAGTCCCACCTCTTCTCTGGGTGGACCTCGACATAGTCCTAAAATTCGGGGCAAAGGTCAGCATGGCCATGTCAGCGCTTGGCGGCAGCGTATAATCTTACGCACCCGTCTTGCAGCTTCAAAGCGAAGCATTTCTTCGCGTCCCATTCGCAGTGTCACCTCGCTGTGGTCAATGAGCGAAGTCCACAGGTCGAGTTCCATGTAGCTGCGTAAGAGTAGTAGCCATCGGTACCCTCGCGTCTTGCCAGGGTCATATAGGCTGTGAGTTGCGAATATCAAGACCTGGGATGGTGATGTTGCTTTCAGCGATAGAGTCGTGCCCAATATGAAATGACTTTCCTTAGAAAGATCCTCGTACTTGCGGCCATCGCTGAACTCTTTGAAGTGCGTTATGTGGGAGAAATGGGACAGGTCGCGCCAGCGTGGCGTCGCGTCGAGCCTATTAATGGCGAACGCCAATTATTGACATCTATATGATCAAATGAAGGGAGTATGCAACTCACTGGGTTTCAATGAGAGTTGTCGAATTTCGGTCCTTTTCGATCATCGAGAAGAGCTCTTGAAGGATGTGCTTCCTAAATAGCCCGCCATGGTAGGCGTGTAGGCGGTCCCATCCCGGGGCACTGTAGACGTCTGTGCGCCCGAAGGACCAGAAGGTGTTCTGAGTGTCAGTCAGTGACCAATTTCAAAACACCAAGCTCGCAAAGCATACCTCGATATCCCGAAGGCCAACGCCCTTCAGAATGGCTTCACGCTCAGCCACCGTGCCAGCCAGTTGGGCACGCGCGTATACCTCCCTCATCGCCACTGTCGTCCTTGCCGGGAATGTCTTTCCCAGCCCTGGGAGCTCATTCTTGGGAATGAGGCATATGGGGCAAGGGAAGTCAGCGCCCATTCCACGAACCGCGGTCATAACACACCTAGAAGGGGATATGAAATTAAGACACTTTGAGGTAATTTGCGACTCACTGTTCCTCAAAGTCGGACGAAAGAATGAGTACGATTGGAAATAGGATCCGTTCAACACCCCAAGCGTCAATGTAGAACAATCCATTGTCCGCCCAGTTCTTCAGCTTCTCGAGAATCTTTGACACCGCAGCGTGCCAGATTATCCTCTTGAAATCAACGAACTTCTTCTTTCCCGACTTGTCACTATCCTCTGGCACCTGGATCAAAGGGGTCAATCTTCGAAGTGAGCTTGGGAGGGATGCGGCAAACCCATACAATTGGTAGCCAGCCAACTAGGATCCTTCCACCAAACTCCTCGCCATTACGAATATGGGCAGGGAGGTTTGCGCAGCAGATGTAGACAGGGTAGCCTTTTTTGGTCCCCATCGATGACAGCTTCGTCTTATCGGCATAGAAAATAATTGCGAACGGCGCTCCGTTCGCCGGCAAGAGGTCCTACACCCAGGAGGAATGTCAACAATCATGGTATGAACGTAAAGCCTTTACCTCGCTCACCTGAAGCTTCCACCATCTGTTTGCCGTCCAAGGTTCATTGAAAAACCGCACGAACTTCTCACCGTCATGCCGAAACAACCGTTCCGCATCGAAGCGAAGCTCGGAGCGAAGTGTAGGGCTGTATAGGATGTCCAGCATCCACTTCTCCGTGTCCATCCGCCATACAGGGAACTTGATGATTTCCCCATCATACTCAGCCTCCACTTCCACCTCTTGAAGCTATCGGCAAATACAACATGCTATACATCAGATACAAGCTACTGTACAACAACAATGTTCAAATGCGTACACCGTGTCCATGGGCAGTCGTCGCTGCTTTCCATGTTTCAGCTACATGCTGTCCATCTTTGAAGGTGAATTCCTGGGGGTTTTTGATTATCTTCTGGATTAAGAGAACGATCGCATTCAACTCCTTCGAATTGACGTGTGCATCTTGCATTATTTCCGCGAACTCGAAGTCCGTTCTCGTCTTGAACGGGAAGTGCGGTGGTCTTGACGCTTTCGCCTTTGTTGGATTCGGAGCCGGTTCCGCAGCGAATCGTAGGCCGGGTACAGTCTGCTTTGGTGGGGGTAAATCTGAGGTGTAGTTCTCATAGACACAAAACCTCGTCTTGCTGCCCGCAGCGTTACGGGGATGAGGTTCGATCTTGAAGTCATCGGCCTGAGGGGGACGGCCGAGGGCAATTTCTGGATCCTCCGCAGGTAGAGCGGGAAGCGAGGCGGTGGGATGTGTGTCGCTATTTGAAAGCGGGAGTGCGGGTGAAGGGGACTCGGAGCGGTCGTTCCTTGCAACAGGAGGGGGAGACGGGGTTCTCGGCGATTGGAATCAAAGGAGCCTGGGGTGAGCTCGCCGAACCAGCAGCGGTGGATGGGAGTTGTGTTTCCTGAACGGGTTCTGGAGGAATGACTGACATTAAGAGTATCAGCTATGAGTATGAACGAAGGGCAGATTACTCACTTGGCGTTGTAGGCCAGTGCCTAGGGGTTACATCGGGCGGCGGCACTGAAGGACGGGAAGCGTCTTTCGATCTGGCGTTGAAGCGCAGAAACGGCTCGTGGCGATGCAACGCTGGAATTTCGGTGAGCCCCGTGCAAGGACAATGCTCAGATAAGTATCTCTTACCTCTGGGGTTGCGGTGGAGACCAGCCACACCAGGGGCGGGGCGCGGTTTGCAAGCCCTGAGGTGACTCGCGAGGCCTGAGTTTCCAAACTTGACCTTGCAGTGTGGGCATGGAGTCTTCAGGCCTTTTACCTGCTTTGCCCCACCTCTGGCCATGGTGAATGGAGGCGAGGTACGATGAGAATGAGCGCTCAGGTCAACGAGCAATCGCAATCATCATTCAACGGAATCTCAGCCGGCGTTATCCGGACCTCCCTATCCTTATCAGGTAGCATCACACCCTTGTCGGCGGTCGGACACCCAGACCCGATGCGCCATAACTTATTTGGGAATGCTGCGCCATATCAGGCCCCTTACCAGACGGCCGGTGCCGTGATCAGACGCGCCGCCTGATAAGGCGGCTGGGAGATTTCCGACATAGTGCTTTTGAACCCCATTTCACTAATCCCTTTGACCCTGATGCAACACCTTTGTCAAACTCAAGCCGGTCGTTCACCCTCGACTCATCGTTTGAGTTTCGGGAACCCTCTTTCAACAACATCGATTTCCAGTCCACCCCGGCACCTGCTCCCAGACCCTCTGGCTCAAGGGCTGCACCTGGGACGAAGCCCAGTAAGCCTGAAGTGGTCAAGCAGATAGTTGGGGAGCTGCGCAAGGCAGGCATTACGCCGACCGAAATGCTCACAATTGTTCTTGAAGAGGCAAACCTCGACTTGACCAACTTCAGGAATAAATTCTATGAGGATTCCAACCANGAACGCATTCTCTCGATCTTCGAAAAGGTCAAGACGCACAAGAAGACGTCCACGATGTTCACTGCTTGGATGGAACAGCCTGCCCTNGAGCTCGTTTCTCGCAGGGTGTACGACGAGGTGGTTGCAGTCAAGCCGATGCTCCACATGGAAACTTCGGACATAACCATGGAGTGGGTGGATAGCTGGAGCTTGCAGGATATCATGGGTCCNGTGTCCGAGGCGACACCAACACTCACACGGATTCTCACTGTGGCGACGTCACCCAAATACAAGCCTCTCGGCACGAATCAGAGTGGGGGTGGGGTGGAAGATGATGACGANGACGATGAAGATAGGGAACCAGAGGCGGAAAAGGATGAAGGGAGAAACCGACCAGTGGTATGTTACTTGTCAAGGCTGCTATCTTCATGGTATTGATGGGTATATAGGCACGACTAATTATCGCGTCGCAAATCCATTACCTCCACTCCCACTTCTCATGCCAGGTTCAAATTGGGCTCGGCCTTGTATCTTGGGCGAATGGGTGTCCCCAGGTATTTAATGACCTGCTACACCAAGCTGCTCTTGTACGGTGCCACTCGTCAAACTCCCGCTCCATTGAAACCGTTGGCGAACAAGGTATCAAGGCAGCCCAAATCGTTGCGAAAGGCGCCCACATCTGTGCGTGGGACAACGTTCAGGTCTCAACCTCGATATTTGTGGAGCAAACCGACAGTACAAGGCCCAAGGTTCAGTCGGGAACGTTTCCAGTCGTGTACAAGCCTCCACCTGGTGCTACTCCGGAGAAGATGCTGCTGAAACCGATTCTCGATGCTCGGCGCAATGCCCCTGACCTCACAATGGGTGATCTGCGACCTACGCGTGAGCAACGTGAACTACATCGGAAGAATTTACGCGTCAATATCTGCAAGATACTTCTCCACCACGTCGAAGAGCTCGGTGGCAACTATGTCAAGCACCCAGCTCTACAGAATGTCTCCACTACCTATCGTCTTCCGAAGGGCTACCGCACCGAATGCTATCCAATGTCGCTTGTCCCAATTGAAGAAGCATCTATTAAAGGCAACAACTTAGTCATCGACAACATATGGTTGGGCCAGCTGCAGATGGACGTTGAGGAGCTTGGAAAGCTCGCTGTCATCAGCATCAACGACCAGCTCACGAACTCGCGAATACGCTCCTGCAAGTCTCAACGCAAATCGGACACTGGGGGATCATTTCATAACCGGGAATTTCTTGAGCTAGCAATTGCTCTTTTCCACATGGTTCTGAACCTCATTTGGGCGCTTAAGGAGAAGTACTATGGCACCATCAGCGAAGTTGCCAGTCTTGCCCAACTCTTTTCGCTGCTCGACAAGACAAGGCTTGCGCGGGCTAAACCCGATTTTCATACTCTGCTTGCAGCTCTCAAGCAAATCCTTGAAGGACTGATTCTCAATGCCTTTGAGGCTGAGTGTGAACACGAAAGCCTCTCGGAATTTGCCAAATCCAAGCCTACTGCCGATGAACTCCTTCGGATTGCTGAGAAGGTCATCCAGAATCATGCTACACCAACACCATCCTTCACCCCTGCCTACACTCCTCGCAAATCGGCAGCCTCTTCCACAGAAGCAGCAACTCAGGATGCCAATCCTCCTGCGTCAGCTGGCCTTGGCCCCCCCATCGATGACCCTGTGCGAGAGACCACTATACGCCTCACTCGCGACCTTCTGCTTGTTATGGAGGTGGTGGCTGCAATCAAGGATGGCGATTTTGGAAGGGTTGAAGCAGTCCTGCCCGATCTTGCTTTTATTTTCCGTGGTGCTGGGTCCAACAATTACTGCACCGAAATCCTCCACCTCATCCACAGCTTCAAATATGTTTGGACCAAAGAATTTGCCGACATTGTCCGCTCAACGCTCATCATCAATGTGTCTGGCATTCCAGGTCACGCAATGGGCATTGATCTGAATATCGAGCACCTCATTCGCTATCTCAAGGCTCTCTTCACAGCAAAGGGGATTTATTCGAAATGGGAACGGGCAAAGCATATCTCTGCGTCAATCAACCTGGTGATGGTGCTCAAGCAGCGTGTGTCATCATCACTCCGGCTTCGCTATCAAGGATCCACACACACCCAGGCGAAGACGACTGCACTTGTTGAACGCATGCGGTCGAAGGCAAAGGAACTGCAGCTTCACAAGTCAGTGCAAAACCGCAAAGGTACTGCCACACTTAAGTCAGATCTCCGTGCTGTTGGGAGGCAGAAGGTGGAATCAACAACACTTGCTGTATTCAACGCTAAGCTCCAGGAAGCGAAATCGCGCACAGCTTATGTAGAAGATGATGATGAGATTGTGGTAGAACAGGAGGTTGACGAAATTGAGGAGCCCAACTTCGATATGGAGGGGCACTACGAACGTCTCCCTTGAACGCACTACTACTCATCATCTAGTAACAGTGAATCATATTTCTTTATGACCTTGTAAATTGCAGCCGCCCAATCCAACTTCCACATGTAATCCTTCTCTTGAAGCTTTGTCGCAATGTCAGCAGGGCAGTTGAGAGTCTCAGGGTTTGCCCAAACAAGAGTTCGCCTTCCTGCGTCCGAAAGAATATCATCAGGATAGATATA
The DNA here is from genome assembly GCA_027627275.1 of Coprinellus aureogranulatus. Lineage (NCBI taxonomy): Eukaryota > Fungi > Basidiomycota > Agaricomycetes > Agaricales > Psathyrellaceae > Coprinellus > Coprinellus aureogranulatus. The sequence goes on from JANDKE010001348.1 coordinate 12,237, forward strand.
TCCGCGGTTAATGTTTGGGTCTTGACTCTTGACCACCGACATCAGCCATTCAACGAGTGCCTTATCCAGTCCAGTGCGCTCAGACGGCTTCCGATACACATTCTTGGTCTTCTTGGCTTGCGCCGTCACTTCCGGGTCATCCGTATCTCCAAGGTAGAGTGGTGATGGGAGCAGAGAGGACAGGTTAACGTGACCATCGCCCACATGCGTGTTACAGCACCCCCGTTCGTTTATGAAAGTTAGTGCTAACATGGTGTGAGCACTGATACATTGACACAAACAGGAAGCTCACCATCTACGGACTCATCACCCATTTCTGTCGCATAAAACTGACGGATGCATGCATCCTCCAGCTGTGCAAGCCGCGTTGCCGAGTATGTTGCACGATCCTTTTTGGTCGACTTGTCAGTCAATCGAGCACGAGTACGGTCAGGATTGTTGGCATCATAACTGGTGTCAAACTCCTCAATCTCAATTTCCTGTATCCACGGCTCAAAGAAGGTGACAAAGAGTCCGGTAGATCCAGGAGCACGTCCAGGCCGGCCACCGCGCTGGAGAAGTTCGGTAATCGTTGATGGGCATCCTATAGCACACACAATCTCGACATCAGGAAAGTCGATTCCGGTTGATTGGCCACTTGTTGTCAGAAGGATTCGCAGATTGCTGTTTGGACGCGTAAACTCCTTGTAGGTGTTCTCGAGATGGACAGCAGACAGGTCGCTATGGTAGAGGGAGACCGACCGAGTGTGTTTCTCCGGGAGAGAGGCCACAAGATAGTCATGCACCCTTTGCTCGAGTGCAATAGAGTCGAAGAACAACAGAGTCCGAGGTTGCTTACGAGGGTCGAACGGCTTTACGAGAAGACAGTCCCAGTTCTTCATAGTGTCGAAAGAATCCACGACTGTATGTGTTGCGTATACCAGATTGGGCCGGTTGGAGGAAGTACGCACAAAAGCATGGTCGGCATAGTCTCGACGCAAGACCTCCCACGCGTGGGAGGGTCTTGTCGCAATGTGAAGGATTTTGTAATGCAGTCCGATTCTTGATCTATTAGAAACAGATGCCGTGGTCAAGCCGAAAGCTCCGCTTGCATCACCTCTCGTGCACCTGGCCTCTCCAAGGGATTCGCTCACCTTCGCTCATAAAAGGCGTCTCCAGTCAGCTCGGGCTTGCAGCGTGGCTTCACTGGGCAGGTATTTGGGCCAGTACACGGGCCCCATTCCACCAGGTGCACTGGACGGCCTATCGCTGAAATCATGGCCATCAAAGCCGCGACCAAATTTTGATCGCGGCGATGTTGGCTTCAGAAACGACTTCATCTGCAACACCCATGGTTTTTGAGGGATAGAAGTAGGTACGTACCCACTATTTCTGCAGATTCGTGTACAAGGCAGAAAATGAATGAAACTTTGCGAAATAACCAAGGGAAAATCTCCACCCGTTGAGGAGCTATTGTCGAAATACGATCAAATATCGACTGCTATTAGAAACTGTTCACTTGTCGATAAGCCCCTCCCACGTTTGATGGCGTGTGGAGGGTTGCCTTATGTTGAGCCTATGGTCGGCATCGAGTATCTTATCCTTGAGAACTTGAGCCATGTAAGGAGGAAGTGTTGCCGTCATAGCAGTCCAGATTGCCGAAGCTGGAAGCGCCAGCTTGAGGCGATGAAGCTGGCCCCAAGCAGGCCGAAAAGCAGGCATCCCACTGATCTCCTCACCAGCAGTATATCCAGTATGGGCTTCATCGACAAAGACATACTCGACCAAGTTCCGGACAGCATTGATCTCCTTGATAAGTGTCCCAAAGCGAGGAAGATGCTTGCCATCGTCGTGCACAAATTGCTCCGGAGTTACAATATAGTTCCGACATGAACCTAGTTTCCGTTTGGACGAGTCGTAAACCTGAGACTAGGTTGGCAGTGTCAGTCGAGCGCATACAAGCACAAACGTTGCTCGGAAAACATGCCCGCCAGTCGGCATCACTGAATGTTGCCATAGTATCTTCGTTTATAGCCAAGGTGAAGATGCCATACTGCTTGTAGAAGCTCTGTGCCTGTGACGTTTGAAGCCTCTTCAACGGAGAGATGATGAGAACGAGATAGACGTCGTCAGGATCATGTAGGAGGTGGGCAATGACCGGCAGAAGAGTCTTGCCAAATCCAGTTCTTGCAAGTAGCAGCAAGTCCTTCCTGTAGTAGAAAGCGAGCGCAGCTTCAAGCTGCAGTGCTGTGGGAACCTGAGAGAACCCGCTGGCCATATAAACCAGAAGGCAGACTTGCTTGCAGTACCGTTCTTCGCCAATCTTCTCTTCACAGTGTAACCAGTCAAGGAAAGCATTACGAGCCTCATCCCGAGGCAAGATGCTGAAATACATGTCCAAATCGTCGAGATTGCTGTTGAGGACAAGCCTGGACGCCTCTCCGGGGGTTATTCCGGATGTCCAGTCCATGGTAGCGAGAAGGAAGAGGTCAAGAACCGACGCGACGCTGCAGGCGCGCGCGACTTGAGCCCCCTTACCGGATTAGGAAGGTCGTGCCATTCTCTTAACGAGCCACGGCAAAAGCCGAAAAACGTTCCGGTCAAATTTTTAATTAAATGCACCAGTCCCTCTATCGAGGGTCGCCCTCATAGAGGGCGGGTTACGAGTCTAGACGCGAGAGTCGAAGTGCCCAATATACGTCCGAACT